>CABHPR010142092.1:1323-47180 GCA_902168415.1 Peromyscus melanophrys
GCGCGCACGCGCATCCTAAAGTCTGTTCTGTTCTTTCCCTATGCTGGCCCAAAGGAACGAACTCTGGTTTTTCTTCCTGGCAGCAGCACCTTTACCCAATGCTCTCTCTTTCTTTCCGAATAAACCTTGTGTGGAGAGCTGATGTTCAAAAGACTGTGACAAAGAAGCTGCTCTCCAGAAGCTGGTCATCTATGACTGGTCTAGTGCCAGGTGTCACAGGAACATGCGATTCAGGTCACAGAGTGGATCTCTTTCTGGTCCCCTTCTTCACCCCATGGAAACGAGGTCTCACTATGTAGTCCAGATTGGCCTCAAATTCACAATCCTCCTGTCTTAGTCTCTCAAGATCTAAGATTACAGGTGTTGGTGACCATGAGTATATTTTCTACTTTGTAAAAATCTACTTTACTGGAATATGAATGGCATTTAAAAACTACGTATTTTATGTACTCAACTCCATGAGTTCTTAACCCCATTCTTTTTTTTTTAAAGATTTATTTATTTATATATTTGTTATGTATACAGTATTCTGCCTGCATGTGTTCCTGCAGGCCAGAAGAGGGCACCAGATCTCATTACAAGTGGTTGGGAGCCACCATGTGGTTGCTGGGAATTGAACTCAGGACCTCTGGAAGAGCAGTCAGTGCTCTTAACCTCTGAGCCATCTCTCCAGCCCCCTCATTCTTTTATACACAACAGAAGTTGAGACCAAAAGAAAATGCTCATCTACTTAGAATAATTGTTTCTAAATGTTTACATTTTAGATTAAGTTAATTCACTTTTTGTTTAACTTCGTTATAGCATGAGAAAGTTCAAGAACATTTTAATGCAATTTGAACAAAATAACCACAACTGTTGCCAATATCAAAGAACGTATAAGTTATGTATGAACGTATCATAATGAATCCAATTATTCAGAAAATAAATACACTCTAATCATTACAAAAATCCTTTGATTATACTAGACAGGAGCTGATCTGGGTGCAGATTAAAAAAAGAACTACCACTGAGAGATAAAGTGTTGACCTTTAAGAAAAATGTCCCTCAACAGAACATGGCAATCATAACAGCTGAGAGGTGATTGGCTGTATGTACACATTACATACTATGAAAACACACACCCACTTTGTACAAGGGCACAGAAACAACTGTTACTCCACAAGAAAATACTGCAATTCTTGTTTACCTGTTGTTCCCTAAATTTTCAAGGCAGCCTTCAATGAATCTCATTCGAATCTGTCTATCCGTAAACCAACAAACCAAAGAACAGAGAAGTTTCTCTGCCTCATTTATTAATCCTTCAGAAAGATTAACCTACAAAAAACATATATAGTTATTTCTTATCTTGACTGCATTTTGCTGTAATTTTTATGTCCTTCTGGATATATTATACAACTTACTGCATCATCATCTTGCACTATATCCCATAATAAAGTGTTTCCTTTCTTGCAGACATTATCCAAATTAATGTCTGTCACAGCATTACTGTTGAATTGATGTTTATGAACTGCAGGACCTAAAAGGACAAAAGATAACACAATATAGATGAAGACAGCTGAGTGTAATCAGAAATTACAGAATTTGTAAATTAGCAAATCCAAATAAAAATATAATAAATTAGGCGCAAAGCTACACAGAGAAACCCTGTCTCAAAAAACCAAAAATAAAATAAAATAAAATAAATTTTGAGCTTATAAAATAATATTAGCATAATTATTTCACTAATGAATGAATGAATATCAATAGGTCTGTTTATAATTAAGACTAAAGTGAAATAATATTCTCATTCTATTGTCTCTATTTTTAATAAATATGAATGTATCATATCAAAAAAACTGTATGAATACCTGGAACTCTTATAAAGCATACACATAATTTATCTGAAATAAGACTTTAATCACTGGACATTCTGGTAGATACCCTTAGGTATAAATCATTTAAAATTCTTAGTTTTGGGGGCTTATGTTTGTTTTCTATTTATTTATTTTTGCAGTCTGACTGCTGTTTCCCCTCCTTCCTCTTCTCCCAGTACCTCCCTCCTCACCTCCACCCCGCCTCCCCCATCCACTCCTCCTCCATTTCTATTCAGAGATGGGCAGGCCTCTGATAGATATCACCCAAACATGGCAATATCAAGTTGAAGGCTTGATGAGGCAATCCAGTATGAGGGTAAGGGTCCCAAAAGCCAGAGTCAGATACAGCCCCTGCTCCCACAAAATAGATCCCTATCAATCACCCTGCATAAAACTCAAGTCCAAGTGGATCAAAGACCTCAACATAAAACCGGATACGTTAAGAGAAAGTGGGGAGTCGCCTTGAATGCACTGGTGCAGGAGAGAACTTCCGGAGCAGAATACCAAACTGGAAGGCACTAAGACCAACAATTAACAAACAAGACCTCATGAAACTGAAAAGCTTCTGTACCACAAAGGAACACAGTACAAAATGTCAATAGTACAAAATGGCAGCCTACAGAATGGGAAAATATCTTCACCAACCCCACATCAGACAGAGGGCTAATTTCAAAAATACATAAAGAACTCAAGAAATTAGACATCAACAAACCAAATAATCCAATTTAAAAATGGAGGACAGATCTAAACTGAGAATTCTCAGCAGAAGAATCTCAAATGGCTGAGAAACACTTAAAAGAAATGTTCAACATCCTTAGCCATCAGGGAAATGCAAATCAAAATGACTCTGAGATTCTATCTTACACCTATCAGAATGGCTAAGATCAAAAACACAAGTGACAGCTCATGCAGGCAAGGATCTGGAACAAGGGGAACACTCATTCATTGCTGGTGGAAGTGGAAACTTGGACAGCCACTCTGGAAATCAATATGGAGGTTTCTCAGAAAAATTGGGATTTGATCTACCTCAAGACCCAGCTATACCACTCCTGGGCAAATACCCAAAGGACACTCCACCATACCACAAGGACACTTTGATTTTTGTTTTTTTTTTTCTTTAGAGGAAAGACTGAGTATAGTGGGGTATTGTATACCTTTAATTCGAGCCCTCAACAGAAGCAGGTGAGGTCTCTGTGAATTCCAGGTCAGCAAGGTTACCTGGTGATACCCTGCCATCACCACCACCACCACCTCCTCCTCACCCCGTCCCCACAACACATACCAGGCAAAAAGGGAGAGAGTGAAGAGCACTGGCTGCTCTTCCAGAGGACCCAGGATTGATTGTCAGCACCCACATAGTGGTTCACAACTGTTTTGTTAACTCCAGTTCCTGGGGTATGACACCCTCTTCTGGCCTCCATTGGCAGTGCATGCACATTGTGCACAGACATACATGTAGGCAAAATACCCGTACACATAAAAATAAATAAATGAATAAAATCTTTTTTGAAAAAATGTATTGCATTTATACTCCAAGTAGCCAATTTAATCAAAAGATTCTAATATAACAAATCAGACTTTCTAATAAAAGTTTTCCAAAGTGTCCGTTATTTGATACTCCTCATGAATTTCCAATTGTTGTACATTCTTTTACTTTTTTAAAGACTTATTTCTTTTGATTTTATGTGCACTGGTGTTTTGCCTGCATGTATGTGTGTGACAGGGTGTCAAAACCCCTGCAGCTGGAGTGTCAGACATTTGTGAACACCCTGTGGGTGCTGGGAATTGAATCCAGGTCCTCTGGAAGTGCTCTTAAACTGCTGAACCATTTCTCCAGTCCCCCTGTTGTACATTGTTAATGTCAGTCTTTAAATTTACCATTCTGTTATCTGTATAGTATTCACCCATGTAGAATGCACTGTAATCATTTCTTCTTCTATAAAGTAACTGTTCAAATCTTTTATTTATTTTTTTTTTTTTGAGACTGTTCAATCTTTTGTCCAGGTTTTTTTGTTGTTGTTTTGAAGAGAATGTTTTATTATACTATCCACAAGCTGACCTCAGATTATTCAGCTATGGAAATCTTTCTATATCAACCTTCTGATAACCTAAGAATGTAAGCATACATCACACCTGGATCCCATATGCAAATTTAACTGTTTGTTTCAATGTGTTGGAAGGGTTCATTAGAATACCAAAACTTTAGTTAATGTTGTTCACAGCATTAATACATAACCATTTCGTTTAATTTCTAACTTCATATAGTAAAAAACAATGTGTAAGAAACTAGATAACTTAAGGGAAAATATGTGACACAAGAATGAAAACAACATGGCATCAAATTCATGCTGGTGTCCTCAAACTACTGTAAAACATCATAAGCACAACAATACTGTTTCTACCAGAAACCAATCTACCAGGTTTCCTTAGACTGTAATGCTCTATCATTCCAAAACCTAAACTGGTGTGTGCTGATGGTATATAATCAAGAAAGGGTTAAATGTATTTAAATTGACAATTCTAAAAATTATTTTTCCCTTTTTCTTTTCTTCCTTTTCCTTCTTATTCTTCTACTTAATCATTATCATCCTCTATTATTATTTTGTTGTTGATTGGAGATAGAGGCTTGCTTTCTATATAGTACAGGCTGGCCTCGAGTTTAAGATTCTCTGCTTGAGGCTGAGACTACAGGCATGTCTATTAGTCTTTAACCTTAATCTCCATTCCTTCAAATCTGGCGAGGTTCTATTACTTTTAAGTTCAATTTAGAGTAATCTGACTAACTACTTCTCAAACATTTTCATCACCAGATGAAGAAAGACCTTTCTTTTTTAGCAGCGATCTCTTATTTTCCCAACCTTCCCTACCTCCAAGCAATCTGTACCTGTCTTTATAGATCCGATCACTCTAGGCACTTCAGAGAAATGGAATCATACACACTGTATGATAATCTTTAGTGCTGTATTTATCTGTGGGTCCTAAATTTCTAAAAATAAAATCTATCATAACATTTCCCAAAATACATTTTTTTACCTATCATTAATATGCACTGTCTTCCCCAGTTGAACATCATTTGATGAAAATATAGACTCAATAGCAGAATACTGGCTGACAATGCAAAGAGCCCTTGCTTCTATGACCCCAGTACCTCAAACAAACAAAAAGGCCTCATTTATTCTCATGATGGAGTGTTTATACTGCTTCTATTATCTTGACAAAAAATAAAAAATAAAATAAAAAAAGCTATTGTTTAAGTTATTTGGCAAAACCATTTAAACATAACGTTAACAGTTTATTCTTTTTAACCATGCAATTAAATTAGTCCAGGTTTGAACAAGGTAATATTGACTTACTATAGAATCTTACCTTGACTAAGATGTTCATGATAAATAGATGCTAAATTGGGAAGATGTTGTTGGAGATGAGATGTTAGTTCTGCATGTGAATTTATCTGAACTAGTTCCTCTTCACATCCAGATTCTTCACCATCAAAATCAGCCATATTTTTTTCTGATTTTGCACTGACCTGCGAGCTACTGCAACTGACATCATCTGCACTTAGCATGTCATCAACCATATGTCTACAACACACAGAAAACCATAAACTTAGTAATTACAAACTTTTATTTATTTATTTATTTATTTATTTATTTATTTATTTATTTATCTATCTATCTATCTATCTATCTATCTATCTATTTATTTGGCGCTAGTAATTAAAATCTATCTATTTATTTGGCGCTAGTAATTAAACCCAGGTCCTAGCCGGGCGGTGGTGGCGCACTCCTTTAATCCCGGCACTCGGGAGGCAGAGGCAGGTGGATCTCTGTCAGTTTGAGGTCACCCTGGGCTACAGAGTGAGATCCAGGAAACCCTGTCTCCAAAAATCAAATAAATAAATAAACAAAACCAAGTCCTATTGCATTCTACCACTGAGCTGTATCCTAGCCCTTAAAACTATAAACTTAATCAAACATCATAAGAAATATTTGGTTTTTTTTTTTTTTCAAAATAGGTTCTCACTATGTAGCTCTGGATGTCCTGGAATTCACTATTAGACCAAGCTGGTCTCAAACTCACAGAGATCCACTTGCCTCAGGCTTCTTAGTACTACTTAGTACTTAGTACTAGGATGAAAGGTAAATGCTTTGATATAAATTTCTTTTTTAATTTATCCTATAACATTTAGCACAAATTATTCCACAAAAAGAAACTAAGCTGTGTGATCTGTCTAGGCAGTGAGTTGAAATATTTTAACATTAACAATATGTAATACTGAGACATTTATAAAAACTATGAAAACTTCAATATATGGACTAGTTAATTTTGTAACATATACTCATCATATTTATATTTTATAAAATATGAATATTAATATACTTCACTACAATAATTTTTTTAAAAAACCCATCTTAGGCAATATTAGTAATACTTGTTATGTACTATTATAGACACTCAATTTAACAATGTGAAACCATAAGTTTTGTTTACATTTGTTCATGTAAGTGCAATTATCAAATGATATAGTAGAGAACAGAAAATATTCCAACTTAAGGTAGCAATCTAGGAAGTTATTATTAATTGAGGAGGTCTCAAAAGCATGGATCAAAAGTACACCACCAAAATAACACGAACAGCACCCTGCATTTAATCCTAGGCACTACCAAAAAAATTCAAGCCTCCAAATTGATTTCCTTCAACTCAATAAGGAGCTATTTAAGTGGCCCATATTTCTAAATAATACCACAATGGGTATTTTTCAAGATATCAAAGACAAAATAATGAAAAAATAAAGAGAAGTTCAGGATTAATACAAAGACTTACAAGTAATACCATATATACAGAATATAAAAAAGGCTTAAGGAAAATTTCACTAATTAAAACTTGTGGGATAGACATTTAAGATCTAATAATTTTGGTTTTTAATTTATTATGGGAGTGGGTCAGTACTATAAAAGACATCCAATCTTGACACTGAGTGTATTTATTGCACCTTCGTTTTATCACACACTACCACCTGCTTTGTCAACACCATGAGTACTGCTAGGGACCATTTGTAATGTGTGCATCTACAATAGGAGGCATTAGCCAAATGTTCTAATTAGTGGTGATTTGACTCCCACAGAGATACTTAACAATGTCTAGCTACATTTTTTATTTTGTTATTGTTACAAAAGAGGGGATACTGGCATCTACAGACAGGGGCTAAGGTTAAAAGCTAATTAATGACACATTTGTGCCAATCACAGTAGCCCATGAAGTTCTCATAGTACAGCCAGGATAGTTTATTTTGTTTTTGTTTTTTTTAATTTTTTTTTTTTTTTTAAAAAAGGGTGGCCATGGTAGTTTTTCTTTGTTTTGGTTTCTGTTTTTTGGTTTTTTTGCTTTTTCGAGACAGGATATCTCTGTGTAGTTTTGCGCCTTTCCTGGAACTCACTTTGTAGCCCAGGCTGGCCTCGAACTCACAGAGATCCGCCTGCCTCTGCCTCCCAAGTGCTGGGATTAAAGGCGTGTGCCACAAAGAGGTTCACAGGCATGGTGACACAAGCCTGGAATCCCAAGCAGAGGCTGTCTCAAAAAAGGTAAGAAAAATTAAAACTTAATCCTGCCTAATTCTACAAGTAAGAGAATCACTTCTTGCTAAAAGTCTTTTACCACAGCTATCCTTACTATTATCCTAAAATTAGAAGATCAATGT
The DNA here is from genome assembly GCA_902168415.1 of Peromyscus melanophrys. Classification (NCBI taxonomy): domain Eukaryota; kingdom Metazoa; phylum Chordata; class Mammalia; order Rodentia; family Cricetidae; genus Peromyscus; species Peromyscus melanophrys. The sequence continues at coordinate 8,875 of CABHPR010142092.1, forward strand.
TTTTCATCAACATTTAGTTCAAGTGTCCACAAGCAATTCTGCTTGTGCTTTCAGGAAACCGCTGTAACAAAAAGTTAAAGATCCAAGTTTATGCTGCCTAGTACAGTATTTGCTATGTCCATGTGGCTATTATTGTACAGGGCAAAAATGGCTGTTTTAAATAGAGACGTATTGTGATTTTAGCAATATAAACTGAGGAGAGTCAGAGATATAGCTAGGCAGCAGATGCTTGCATATCATTTGTAAAACACTGTATATAATTCTCAGCTCTAGAAAATGGAATATTGAATACTTAAATAGAAATAAAAAATATTTCAGTTCTTGTACTGGTTAATGTAGTTATGCTCTTTTAAGTATTACTTGCTTAAATAAAATTTGTCATGAAAATGAACCTTACTTTTTTCAGTCCCCATGGATTGAACCCAGGGCCTTGAGGTACACTAGCAGCAATCACATTGCCCTTCACTATGCATTTTTTTTGTTTTGTTTTGTTTTGTTTTTTGAGACAGGGTTTCTCTGTGTAGCTTTGTGCCTTTCCTGGAACTCACTTGGTAGTCCAGGCTGGCCTCGAACTCACAGAGATCCGCCTGGCTCTGCCTCCCAAGTGCTGGGATTAAAGGCGTGCGCCACCACCACCCGGCCCACTGTGCATTTTTTAAGTTGATGACAATAAATTCAACATTATCTATTTGAGAATTCCATTTCTATTTTTGCATTATATTACTCCTAAATAGTAATTATCGAAGTAGTAGCAGTATTTCACTATAAAAAATACAAACAGTGCGTTCATTTTTAAGCATGCTTACCCATCATGATGGTGGTGGTGGTGGTGGTGGTGATGGTGGTGGTGGTGATGGTGGTGGTGGTGGTGCTGTGGACCAATAAACTGCCGACAATTAAACAATTCATTCCCAATAGTCTCCCCAAGGAAGTCCCCACTTCTTGTGATACAAGACTCCTGAGAACCTTGTGCTATGTGAGCAGAACTCATTTCCGCTGAAATATCGTGCTCTGCATCTCCAGAGTGAGCACAAGCATCTAGCATTCGTATTCGGTTATCTACAGATGGCAATGACTCAGTATTAAACACCACGTCCTTTCCTGCTCCACCGCTTGTCCCATTTCTTTCAGATGTGCCTTGGGATTCCCCCAAGCAAATGCCTGCTTGATTTTCTAACTTTCTGTTTCGAAGTTCTGTACCACAACTATTTTTGGGAGGATTGTGACCACGATCATCATCATCTTCTTCTTCTTTAAGGGCTTCAATGTCTGCAATGTCTTCTGACTGCACCTCACTTCCAGGGCTGCCAGCTGACTGGCTTGCATGGCTTGAGTTGACTTCATTGCTGGATCCATCACTATGCCCACTGCTGCTACCAGGACCACTGCTTCCATCCTCACCACTGTTAGCAGTTTCATCAGAACTTCCTTGCATGGATTCCTATATTCATAAACAAATATATTTAAAAATTCAGACCAATGAGAAAGAAACTGGCATGTAGATAATGTGCTATTCTTTTTTTAAAATTACATTTATTTATTATTGAGTGTCTCTATGCACATGTGCTATGGCATGCATGTGGAGTGCACATGGAGGTCAAGGACAAAGGCAGGAGTTGGTTCTCTTCCACTGGGGATCCCAGGGATCCTTGGTTTGTCAGATTTGATGGCAAGTGCCTTTACGTCTGAGCCATTTTTGAGCCCCACAATGAGTTTTTGGGTTTGTTTGCTTGGCTGGTTGGTTGGTTGGTTGGTTGGTGCCTCAAGAAAGGGGTTTCTCTGTATAGCACTGGCTGTCCTGAAATGGAACTTGCTCTATAGACCAGGCTACCCTCAACACAACAAACTTTTTTAAAATGCTGACAACAGTCCTGCCATATTTCTGTGAACACCACAAAATAAATATAAACCTCACAGGACATCGAAAGTCCTATGTGAAGAAATTCAAGTGTGGTATTTATATTCCCAGTTCCAACAACAAACATGGCACAGACTTTTCTAAACCCTATTCGGAGGACAAAGCATGCACTGACCTCTGTGTCGGAGAGTCGCGGCTGCACGTGTTTGCTTCTGTTAATAAGCTGCTCCTCCATTTCAATGTCACTGGCTCCACTCTGGTGGGTGTCACTGTTGTCACTGCTCTGAGGACTTGCTGCAGGAGACCCTGAAATACATTTTTAAATTTTTATTTCTGATTTAAATTAACAAGCGTCTGATAGGACACCAAGCTTTGATTCTTTGAGTTATCAAAGCTTATGCGAAGCAGCCAAAAAAGTCTAAATTTGTCATTTCTAAAGATAATCATAAACTCAATTAAAACCTAAATACTAATGATTTTAAATAAAACTTGTAAGATGAGATATGGGGTTATAGCTCAATGATATAGTCGTCTGCTGTCTAGCAGGCTTAAGACTACCACAGAGTTGAAAAAACCAAACAAAACAAAACGGTAAGATGAATAGTTTAACAATCTGTCTTTTTCTCAAAATAAAATTGTGACTCGAGCATACACTGCATAAACATATACACTACATGAGACCAATGAGCTCAAAGATCACCAAAACTCCAAGTCACACTGTCATGCATTTCTAGGGCTCAACTTACAAGGTGAAGGAGCTGTTCTTCTCAGCTCTTCTTCCTCTGAAGGAAAAGGAAAACAGGAGGGAACATTCTAAGTGACTGAGCTTCTCTAAGACAGCACAGATGCTGTTGTTTATGTGTGTGAGACACAGAGAGGAGAACTGTCAGTTATGGTGGTGTCTGCTCAGAAAACAGTAGTACAGAATGTCAAAAGAAAACTGGGTTTAAGTGCAGAAAGTTTTAGAAATTCCTCAAAATTACCCACTCATGCAATCAATAAGTTAGAAAAATTGATGTACAAAAACCAAAGAGAATTGTTAGTATGTTCTAATCTTAAAATTACTTCTAACAGAACATTTTGTTCCTTTTTGACAAGAAAGAAAAATTAAACATGAGAAAATTTACAAACTCCTGAAAACATGTGCACTGTTTAAAGGTTAAATGAAAAACAGTCACCAAAACCACTGTATTAATCATTGGAGACATAGCCTACTTCCCATAGCCACCTGTTGAATATCTTTTATCTAAAATGCACTGAATTTTAATGTGTCTCAGATTATGCTTATTCTAAAATTTTAGAATTCTAAACACAAGATTCATTTTTAATTCATACACTTCTTTAAATATTTATGTATTTTATGTATAAGAGTGCTCTACTTCCATGTAGCCTGTGTGACAGCAGAGGGCATTGGATCCCATCATAGATGGTTGTGAGCCACCATGCGGTTGTTGGGAATTGAATTCAGAACTTCTGGGAGAGCAGCCAGTGCTCTAAACTGCTAAGTCCTCTAGCCCCTCAATTCATATACTTCTTAGACAAAACTTCCATTTTCAGGCTAAAAATAATTTTACATAATCTCTGCAGTGCACTTAGAACTAAATGGTGATAGTTATATAAGTAAAGAAGTAGGATTTTCTATGTATAACAACATGTCTTTATTCAACAAAGTTGTGGGATTTGGGGTGTTTTGAATTTTCAGATTAGGAGTGTTCAAAATGCACTAGTAGAAAATACTTGACACCTTACTAATAAAATCAAAATTCAGTACAACTTTACTTCAAACTACAATATATTTGACTAACCTTTTTTATTTCCAATGGGCATATTAGTGTTCAATAAAGACGCAAAAGAACTCTGTTTAGATAGTTGGGCCTTAGCTGCAAGTGCATTATTCCACAATGCTTTAATTAACATGGATGCCAAGTACAGTGTCTAAAAGAGAAAGAAGAAGGTTAGAGGCTCTGCGGCTGACATATAAGAAATTTAACACCTTTTAAAAACTCTAAATGAAATTAAAATAGTACAAAACCTACAATCGAAACTATCTGAACAACTAAGCAAAATTATAATGTGCAGGAAACAAAACATACAACTATATTCTCAATGTATTACCTGTTCAGTATGAACACTTGGCTCAAGAGCTGAGACAAGATTAAGTAAATGCCTAAGCGGTACAGGATCCAGATTCTTGATGAGTGAAGGGAACAAGTCATGAATATATCGACTACAATGTTTCAGCTGGAAAATAAAACCACAAGTTTAACAAGTTCCCTAAGTAAATTAATTAACTGATATTAAAAAGCTAGGTTGTAGCCAGGTGGTGGTAGAACACACCTTTAGTCCCAGCACTGAGAAGGCAGAGGCAGGCGGATCTCTGTGAGTTCGAGGCCAACCTGGGCTACAGAGTGAGTTCCAGAAAAGGTGCAAAGCTACACAGAGAAACCCTTTTTCGAAAAAACAAAACTAACTAAATAAATAAATAGTAAAAATTGAAAAAAATATTTAACTGACTTACCTTAACAAAACAAACTACAAGCTAATTTTTAGTCAGAAAAGGGAAGCAAGTAATGATATAAGTTTTCATAATTCTAATATAAAGAGGATTCTAATATCATTAACATAAAAGAAATCTAAACGAGCTTGAGGAAAAAGCTCAGAGATAAGAATACGTGTTAGAGTGTGAAACCTTGGTTTGATAACCAATACTAAAATAATGACTATAGGGCTGGAGAGATGGCTCAGAGCACTGGCTTCTCTTCCAGAGATCCTGACTTCAATTCCCAGCAACCACATGGTGGCTCACAACCATCTGTAATGAGATCTGATGCCCTCCTCTGTTGTGTAGGCAGGCATGCAGACAAAACACTGTATATTATACATAATAAATACATCTTTTTTAAAAATGACTATAATGTAGGAAATTAAAACCAAAAAAGGGGCTTGAGATGGCTCAACAGTTAAGAGCACCTGGCTGCTCTTCCAGAGGAATCAGGTTCAATTCTCACCACCCACATGGAAGTTCATTGCTACCTGTGACTCCAGTTTCAGGGAATCCGAAACCTTCAAACAGACATACATCCACAGACAAAACAAGAATGCACATGAAATAAAAATAAATTAAAAAAAAAAGGCCAGGCAGTGGTGGTGCAAGCATTTAATCCAAGCACTCGGCAGGCAGAGAGGCAAGTGAATCTCTGAGTTTGAGGCCAAAGACAGTTCTAGTACAGCCATGCTGTTACACAGAAAAACCTTATCTCAAAAAACCAAAAAGAAAAATATATTAATAGAATAATAGTAATGTTAAAGAGTAAAAGCAAGTGTTTTCACATAGCTTCTATTCCAATTATTAGAAATTTTACAAATATTTAACAATTTCTAAAGAACACACTAGAAATTCCTCTCAAAATAATCTAAGAACAAACCAAATGGTAAGAAAAATTCTGAAGCCGGTTGGTGATGTTACACACCTTTAATCCCAGCACTTGGGAAGCAGAGGTAGATGGGTCTATGAATTCAAGGCCAGCCTGGTCTACAGAGTGTGTTCCAGAACAGCCAGGGCTATACAGAGAAGCTGTGTCTTAAAAAATAAATTTAAAAAAAATAAAGAACGAAAAATTCTGTTTAATAAGAAGTAGAAATCTGAAATATATAAGGAAAATGTAATATTAATCATGAATATAGTGGGATTTACATATCACATTTGATTTTGGTAATCAAATACCTTATGTTTTGTTGAAAAGATTCAAAAGAAAAAAATTGTAAAATTTCATAAGAGGCAAAAAATATTCTAAGCATATATATAGATATTGGTTTCATTTATATATATATATATATATATATATATATAAAATAAACTTTAAAAGTATAGACTATCAGGCATTCTAGTGTTCAGTGACAATGAAAGTCACAGTAACCTTATGCAAAGAAACAGTAAGGTACCCCCTTCTTTACAATGCAGAGAATTAGTGCGACATTAAGAAACAGGCCTATAACACAGCGCTTGAGACAGAGATAGGAGAGTAAGATGAGTTGTGGCTACTGCTGCGTTTGAGGCTGACCTGGGCTACAGGAAATACTGCCTCACAGGGAACAGGAAAAAGAAGGGGGGAAAGGAAGGAAGAAAGAAAAAGAAAGAGGAAAAGACAATTTTTCAGAAGGATTATCATCTTTGGACAAAATGGACAAGGATTTTTCAACAAGTACATTATAAAACCTTTCAAAGGCCCAAGATGGTACACACCCTTAATCCCAACATCTTGAAAGACAAAGGGAGGTGAATCTCTGTGATTTTGAGGCCAGCCTGGTCTACATAGCAAGTTCCAGGCCAGCCAGGGCTACAAAGTGAGCCCATTTGTCTGTCTGTCTTAACACACACACACACACACACACACACACACACACGAGTGAGAGAGAGCGAGAGCGAGAGAGAGAGAGAGAGAGAGAGAGAGAGAGAGAGAGCGCGAGAGAGCGCGCGCAAAAGATCATAAATAGAGAAATTATAAAACAAAAAGTAAAAAGAACACTGAGAACTGAAAAGTACAATAGCTGAAATAAAAATACACTACAGGGGTTCAAACCTAGGCTTGAGCTACAAGAATTAGGGAGGCTAGAGAGATGGCTCAGTGGGTTAAGAGCACTTGCTACCCTCGCAAAGGACCTAGTCAATAAAGCTCACATACACATCCAAAGCATGAGAACAAGATTCACATGCACATACTTGTGCGTAAATACTGGCAAATGAACATGTATATACTCGAATCCACCACAGAGATGGAAATAAAAGAAAAACAAATATGACCAAACCCCAAACAACTTGTCCCCAAAGAAAATACATGAAAAACCAAGGCAAAATGACCCTGAAATTAATTAGCACACATTAATAACCTCCACACAAAAGAAGTCAGAAGAAATAAAAATATGGGCTGAGAAATGGTTCAATGGTTCTCTTCCAGAGAACCTAGGTTTGATTCCCAGCACCCACATGGTGGCTCAGAACCTTCTACAATTCCTGTTCCAGGTGATCAGGCGCTCCTTCTGGCCTCTGCAGCACCAGGCACGCCAGTAGTACATACACACACAGTCAGGCAAACATCCACAAACATACAACAGACGAACAAAAATGCTAATGTTTAAGGAAGCAACTCACACTTGAGAATTCCATACCTATGCTCGCAAGTGTATCTTACTTTCTAATTGAGCACTTTCCTTTCTCTTAACCCTAGACTTAAAATCTGTATTAACTGCAATAATAAACTCCCAATCTACTTGAAACAAAGAACAAGGCATGTTAAAAGAAGGCAGAGAGCACACCCTACTCTAAAATCTACCAATCCCACCCCTAATGGCCTAAAATGAAGACCGCTTAGACAATCCAAAGTATAAAAGAACAATAAACAGTACGTTAAAGAAATGAAAAACGGCCATGAATAAACTCCTGTATGCTTTTCAAAAGAACACACACTAAATGAAATAAAGAAGTCAACATAGTATATAAAACTGAAATTCAATGAAGAGTTACAAATATGGAGAAAGAAACTAAATGATGCTCAAAATATAAATCAAACAAAAGCCATTAGAAAGCCTCCCTAACAAAACAGACCACAGTGGGGACAGAATACCAAGGGTTAAAGGGAAGCTAGAGCAAGCAGTACATTTGGGTAAGGAAAACTAAAAGCTTTTTCAAGTATGAACAGAAAACACAATACTGTGGGGGATATCATGAAAGGAACAGATCTATGAATTAAGAACACAGAAGGAAAAGTCAAGGATCAGTATTGTAATAGATGACAAACTAATTTAAATTAAATAAAGGCACAGAAAATATTTTCAACATAAGCAAAAAGAAAAACATCCAAATGTTAAAAGGTCCATCCATGTACAAAAGGCACACAAAACAGCAGCAAATATACAGGACCAGAAAAACAAAAACAAACAAAAAAAAAAACCCTCCCCATATCATATATTTAAAATATTAAATATAAATAACTTTTTAAAATATATTAAGAGCTGCAAGACCAAAGACAAAGACACATATAATAAAGGCAGCCTTATCAGAGTAAGGCTGTTTCCCAACAGAAACCTTAAAACCCAGAAGGGCATAGAAATATAAATTTCAGGTTCTGAAAGACCAAAACTTCCAACCCAGGTTACTATACCCAGCAAAACTGTCATAACTGATTGGGAAAGAAAAATTCCAAAACAAAAGCAGTCTAAAGATGTTTATGACCATTAAGCCAGCTCTAAAGAGAATATCCCACACACTAATTAGACTCAAAGAGAATAAACATCCTCAAAGCTACAGGAGGAATAAAAAAGATGTTGCAACTAAAATTAAATGAAGATTAGTAAAACACCAAAACTATAAAATCAACAAAAGATAAAGAATTAAGCAACACCTTCCACTATAATAACTATAACTATTAATGGTTTTAATTAACAACATAGCTATTAACAGTTTTAATTCTCCAATTAAAAGACACAGGTGAGCTTGAGAGATGTGCTTAGTGGTTAAGAGCACTAGATGCTCTTCAGAGAACCTAGGTTTAATTCCCAATACCCACATAGCAGCTCACAACTAACTGCCTGTAACTCCAGTCCCAGGGATCAATACCCTCTTTCAGACTTCCATAGGTACTGGATGCACAGACATAACATGCAGGCAAAACAACCATACACATAAAATTTGCTTGTTTGTTTTGTTTTGTTTTTCAAGACAGGTTTTCTCTGTGTAGGCTTGGCTGTCCTGGAATTCGATCAGTAGACCAGACTGGCCTCGAACTCAGAGATCCGCCTGCCTCTGCCTCCCCAGTGCTGGGATTAAAGGTATGTACCACCTGGCTAAAATTTTTAATCAAAAAAAAAAAAAATAAAATAAAATAAAATAAAAAAGGACTAGAAATTTGATGAAAAGATAGTATCCATCTGTCTGTGTCTCCAGGAAACATGCCTCGCCCGCCATCAAGACGCTGTGTTAGTTGGGAAGGATGAAAGGACGAGAAAAGGCAAACGCAACTGGGAAAGGTAAGGACCGTATTATAGTGTCTGACACAATAGCTTTTAAACCTAACTGATGAAAGAAGATAAAGAAGGTCACTTCAGCTAGGTGTGGTGGCAGAGGAAGGCAGATCTCTAAGGTTTGAGGGTATCCTGGTCTACATAGTCAGTTCCAGGGCAGCCAGGTCTATATATAGAGAGAAAATGCTGTTAAATGTGTAAGACCATAAGGCAGTAGTTCTCAACCTGTGTGTCAAGACCCCTTTAAGGGGGTCAAACAACCCTTTCATAGGGGTCACCTAAGACCACTGGAAAACACAGATATTTCTATATTACAATCCATAACAGTAGCAAAATTACATCTATGAAGTAGCAAAATAAAAAATTTTATGGTTGGAGTCACCACAACATGGGGAACTCTATTAAAGAGCAGAGGCATTAGAAGGTGAGAACCACTCCCCTCAGGGGATTTAGGGATTAGGGAAGAATGTAAATGTGGGGGAAAGGAGACCCAGACTATCGACCATCAAGTTAGCAATCCCTGGTTGCTATACAAACGACTATACAAACAAACAAGTAAGGAAGACTACAAACTTTACAAAACACCCAAAATTAAATGGGTACCCACGTCACTGAGGAAAGGATGAGTTATTGAACCAATGAATCTGGGAGAAATACATAAAATAAATGACAGAAAAAGTGGATCATATATGATTTCTTAAACCAAGATCAATTTTAGTTGACTCCAAGACAAAAATATAAAATGCCAACAAAAAATACGCAGGAAGCATCTAAAGGATAATAAGGATAATGTAACTGTTTTGTAATCTTAAAGAAATAAAAGCATTTTATGACACAAATGTCACAGGCCAGAAAAACATTCAATCACCGATTTTAAAACGAATGTCACCGTTGTGGATGTGTAGATAATAAAATGTATACATGGGGGCTGGAGAGATGGCTCAGAGGTTAAGAGCACTTACTGCTCTTCCAGAAGACCCGAGATCCATTCCCAGCACCCACTGCAGGCAGCTCACACCCTCCTGTAACTCTAGTTCCAGGCAGTCCAATGCCTCTGACCACCTCGAACACCAGCTATCATGTGGCACATAACCCGCACACATATACTTAACTAAAATGATAAAAATGAATTATTTAAAAAATTAAAATTAAATGACAATCACTTTAGCAAACACTTGTCCAGATACAAGAGGCAGGATTTGAATATGAACACTCCCACCCCCACCCACACACACCCTATCAAAATAAAAGATCAAAGGGCCACCAAGATGACTCAGTGGGTAAAGATATCTGCCACCAAGCCTAATCTGAGTTTTATTCCTAAGACTCAGCTAGTAGAAACAATCAACTCCCAAAACGTGTCCTGACTTCATGTGCATACCATGGCACCAGCCCCACCTCAAGTAAATAAAAGTTTAAAAAAGAATAAACAAACAAAACTAATAAACCTCAAAGAATATAAGCAGTTATTCCCAGAAAAGAAACAAAAACTATCTCAACTTACTTCATAATACAATAAATACAAAATAAAATACTAATTTCTTCTCATCCATTGAACAAGCCAAAAAAAAAAAGGTCAAGCTTAATGATAATACATAAAGGAAGTTGAGGAAAAAGTGGCACTGCCCTATTTAGTATTCACAAGAAAAGCAAACATCTGCTTTAACATATTAATTCAACTTCAGTAGGAATTAATCCTACGTAAGTTTTGCATGAGTAAGGAATAACTATCAGATACTACCATAGCATCCTTTATAATAGAATTACTAGAAGAAAATTCATCCATGAATGGGATTAATTAAATTATTTCACATCTAAATAATTACACACCATAGTCTTAACAAAAGTATTAACCAGGAGAAAGAGATGGCTCCCTGATCAACAGCACATACTACTCTTGCAGAATACCTGGGTTCAACTCTCAGCACCAACAGAGAAGCTCACAACTACATCACAACTGGTTCCAGGAGATCTGACACTGTGTTTTTTAAATTTTTGTCTGTTTTTGCCTCCACAGGCTTCTGCACATACATAGTGCACATATACAGGCTCACACACATACATATAAATTGAAAATAAATCTTTTGAAAACTATATAATGATAGGTTAGATTAGACTGACAGACAGACACGTAGGTTTAAACTGTTACTTCATGCCTATTATCCCAACACTCAGGAAGCTAAGGAAAGCTTGGTTCTAGGATAGCCTAACTGCTCACATAGCAGTATGTTTTCAGAAAAATGAAACAATAAAAACTAAAACACAAGTCTGTTGGTATGCATTACATAAGAAAAAAGAGAAGAATATATGATGAACCATGTATCTGTCTGGCTTAGCACTGAGGATGAACAAGCTGCTTCAGACACTAAGGTGCAAGGGAATGACAAATACTTCTGGTATGGATTTGGGGCTTGCTTGCTGCGCTCTCTCTCTTTAAATGTGTCCATGTGGGTATATGTTTGAGTTATGACACACGTGTATAAGTGCTTTCAGGCATTTTTGAGCCACTTAACCTGGATTTGAAAACCAACACTTGAGTCCTCTAACAGCAAGTATTCTTAACCTCTGAGCCATCTCTCCATCCATACTTAATATTATACTTCTACATTTTAGATTTCTGAACCATTCAGATGGATATAGGGCTACTCAAAAAGTTAAAGAAAAAAAAAAAATAGCACAACATCCAGGCATGCTGGCAAGTGTTTAATGCCAACACTCAGCACCCAGAGCGAGACAGTGAGACCCTGGCTGGAAGGCAGGCAGACAGGCAGGTTGGCCACCACAAAAGAGAAACATATGACAATCATAGTATAATGGTATAAGGGTGGACTTTATAAATGGGAATAACAGGAAAATGTTTCTTTTTTAAAACTGAGTAATTTCCTTAAGTTCTAATGATTCTAATAGCCTGTGTTCTATCAGTAACTTAGTAACACATGGACTCAACCCAAACCTCAGAGGTTCCTATCCCGTCTTCCTCATATCTTGGTTTCCTTTTATAAAATAGAAGCATTTAGAACATTTAAAAAAAAAAAGCACTAAGTAAATATGAAATATTAGTATCACCTGTGCTGCAGCCCAAATGCAGTCAATATGCTGAGTACTCAATCGTCCTTCTGCTGCCAAGAAATTCAAAATCACTTGGCACTGCTTAATAATCTAAAAAAGAAAACTTGGTGTAGTTATTTTTTTTTAAAAAAGTACCTTTATATAATACATAACCAATATAATTGTCCACAAACCTCAATATGTAAATTTGGTCCAAATATATGCTCCACTACATTGTTGCTAATAAGCCAGTCGGCAAGTTCTTTTGCAATGGACCTAAGACCAAATGATTGAAAAAATAATTTAAAAGACACAACAGGAAACCTAAATTCACTTCCATACAATACAAAGAATTACAAAAGATTATACACAATACTACAAAGCATAACTAAAACAGACCCTGACTTTATAAACAATTAACAACTGAAAAGTTAAGGTAACAACACCAGCTACCCAGGGTAAGACTACCAAGTAATGCCAGGCGGTGGTGGAGACCAAATTGAGTTATTTTTTTAAAACTTTAACTAAGATATACATATTACACATATAAAATTCACCTGTTTTGAATGAAATGTTTTCAACACATTTTAATAAACATTTCCACCACTTCAGGAAAATCCCACTTGCAGTAGTCAATCCTTATTCTCATTTCCAGTTTTATTAGTCTACCTTTGTCTCCATAATTAATCAATTCATAAACATTTCAGATAAATGGAATTATATGGTAACATTACTTTCCACTGGGCCTTGTGGAAAGCAGGCAGATATATTCTAGAGACTGAACCTATGGCCTTTGTGCATGCTATATTCAAAGCTGTTACCTGGAACCTTGTACACCTGTACTGTACTGTGCTGTATTTATATTCAGGTAGGTGATGTAAATGTATGCAGATATGTGAGTGTACACGTGTGGAGACTAGAGATTTATGCTGAGTGTCTTCCCTAACTGCTCTCTATTCTTATATACTGAACCAAAAGCTCACCAATTCAGTTAGCCTAGATATCCAGTTTGTTCCAGGGATGCCTTGTTTTTGCCTTCCAAGCCATAGGATTCTAGCAAGGCCCACTTAGCACTCTATGTGGGTTGGGGGATCCAAATTCCAGTCCTTGAGTTTACATGGCCAATACTTAACCCACAGAGCCATCCTCACATCCCTACTTTTTTTTTGTTTAAGTTTTATTTATGTGGTAATTTATCATACTTTACCTATTTACCAGGTTCTTACACATTGTTATTTATATTCCTAATCCATAGGGCCTCATTCATGAGAGGCAAGTCCTCCACCACTTAACTTCATTCTTTTATATTGCTGAATAGTATTGTTTCATGATACAGATTAATAAAACCTTTTATTTTTATTTATGAGTGTGTGAGTATGTGTATATAGATAAATGATATGTGCCTGCCTGGTGCCTATGGAATTTACTAGGTTCACTCACATGGTAGTGGGTACTTTTTATTCCCTAATAGTATTACATCATTCAAATATACTACACTGTTAATCCAATTATTCTGTTTATTTTATAGTATGTACTAATACACCATTCTTTTTATTTTGTTAAATACCATTACATGTGCAATGTTGTATCATTCTGTTTCTCCACTTATTTTTGATGGGTGTCTGGATATTTTCTACTTTTAAGATGCTACTTACATTCATGTATAGGTCTTTGGACCATACGTTCTCATTTTTCATTATAGATATTAAGTAGTAAGTTAAAGGCCCTTATACTCAATTACTACATTTTTTTTTGTTTTTTTGTTTTTTTTTTTTTTGTTTTTGTTTTTCGAGACAGGGTTTCTCTGTGTAGCTTTGCGCCTCTCCTGGAACTCACTTGGTAGCCCAGGCTGGCCTCGAACTCACAGAGATCCACCTGGCTCTGCCTCCCGAGTGCTGGGATTAAAGGCGTGCCCACCACCGCCCGGCCAATTACCACATCTTTTATTATAGCTGTCACAGTGACCAATTACTATTTCACTGTGGTTTTAATGTCTTGCACCCCTACTCCTTTTTTCTTTACAGTCAGTCTTGCTCTATAGCAGTTTTGTTTCACATTTGTTAGGAAACTGAGGATCGTCTTAAATGCCTGATCCTCCTGTCTCTACCTACCAAATGTAAGAACTACAGGTGTGTACTACCACACCCAGCTCTGCTTCATGTAGCTGAGCTTCTACTCAGGTTAATATATATGTGTGTGCATGTTTGTAGAGGCCAAAAGTATTGAATCCCTGGAGTTTAAGTTACAGGTGGCTGGAAGCCACAAGGGTACTGGGCATTGAATTCAGGTCCTCTGGAAGCAAGTGGTCTTAATGACTAGGTCTCTCCAGCCCCTAATATATGTTGTTGTTGTTTAAGAATTTATATATATATATTATATGGGCATGTGTGTGCATGCGCGCATGCACACGGGCATATACACACTACTGCTCATAGAGCTCAGGAGGGCTTGAGGTCACTAGAGTTGCAGTTCTGAGGCACTTGACCTGAGTCCTCTGAAAGAGAAGCAACTGTTCTTAACCACTAAGCCTCTTGCCAGCACTGAAGTGTATATTTAAAAAAAAAAAAAAAAAAAAAAAATATTGTTCTGTTACATAGAAACTGAGGCCACAAGGTAAAGATTTCCAATAAACACTTCAAATAAAGTCACAACTACATTTACTATATAAACAGATATACTTCAGCCAGGCATAGTGGCATACACCTTTAATCCCAGCATTAAGGAGTCACGGGGAGATAGATCTGAGGCCAACCTTGTCTACACAGTGAGTTCCAGAACAGCCCCAGCTACAATCTTTAAAAAAAAAAAAAAAAGTGTGACTCCATATCAATTAATGCCACTACTTACGTTTCTGTGTCTGATACCAATGATTCATTATTGCACACATCATTGAAAGTATGAAGCTGATTCTAAGATTAAAGAAAAGAAATTAAGATTAAAGAAAAGAAATTAAGGTTTGTCTTTTTTCAACAAAAAACTGTTAACAAATGGCAAGAAACACAATAAACCCGTTACATATATAGATCACAACTGATAAGATTGCAATTATAAAATGTAAGACATAAAACCATGAGTATATTATTTTATTATATTAAGTACTAAATTTCTTTACAAAAGGAACATTTATGCTTTATTTCATTAAACACATTCAGAAAATAAAGCTGAGTAAGGAATAAGAGGTAAACCCAATCTAAGCAGAAAATCATGTCACTAGGCTTCCTAGGCAAAACTGACTTGAGATTTATTTGAGAAAATATCAAGAAGCATTTTCTGTATTTATAAAACCCAACACCTAAGTAAAATTAGATTGATTTAGATTTTCAGTGTGCTGACATTACAAAAATAAATGAGAAATGGAAAGAAATAAAAGCTAGTGAGGAGCAGAGTAAACTAGGACAGCATATCCATCCTAAAGGAGTCAACTACTTGTCTTCAGCAACTAGTTCATGCAACACGCAAAATGTTCACCTATTCCCACTTCTTCTAGATCTCAAACATACAGATTAATTTGATTTTTCCCCATTTTAAATAGTACTTAATAACGTACAAAACGCACTGCTGTTGGTTAAATGTGGCTTCTGTTAACATTATCACTAACTCTGGATAATCACTGTCAATTATTTTTCTATCTGAAAATGCTGTCAAAGTGCAGAACATTGAACAGGGCATGGTTATACCCACCCCTGTAATTCAAGAATTCAATAAGCTGAGACAGGACAATCCTAAGTTTAAGGCCGTCCGGGGCTACACAGTCAAACCTTGGATCAAATTCATCATGGGGTTTTCACAAACGATATAAAAGTTTAAAAACAGCCAGGCAATCCAGAAGTCAGGAAGTGCAAAAGGATTGGGAGCTCAAACTAGCCTTGGCTACATGGTGAATTCAAGGTTGGTCTGAGGCCACATAACACAAAAGAAAGAAGTGTGGGGGGAGAGGGGGAGGGGAGAGAAAAAAGGAGGGGGAGGGGAGAGGGAGAGAGGAGGGGTGGAGAGGAGAGAGGGGAGAGCGAAAGAGAGGAAGAGGGGGGAGAGAGGAAGAGAGAGGGAGAGAGAAAGAGAGGGGGAGACAAAAAGGGGTGAGAGAAAGAGGGGATAGAAAGAGAGGGAGGGAGAGAGAAAGGAAGGAGGGAGGGAGGGAGGGGGGGGGGGAAGGGAGGGAGGGAGGGAGGCAGGCAGGCAACTGGCTCAAGGGTGTTTACCATGCAAGTATGAGGACCTTAGTCTGGATCCCCAGCATAAAGAGCTGGGTACAACAGCACATGCTGATCACCACAGTGCTGGAGAACTGGCCAAGAACAATGACCAGGGCTTTTAGTGGCCAAGTAGTCTAGACAAATCCATGCTTTCAGGTTCATTAAGAGAACCTGCTTCAAAGAGAGCGAGCAACTAAGGAAGTCATGGATATCAACCTCTGACCTCCACGCACATGCACACACACACCACATACATATGTGTATGGTGTGGTGGTACACATCTGTAATCCAGGCTGAAGCAGACAGCTAGTACCTGAGTGCAAGAATTCAAGACCAGCCTTGACACTGGCTACACGAGTAAAATACAAACAAAATAAACCATGCAACAATGATGAGACTCCGAAACCCAACAGCTCTAAGCTGTAAGCCAAAGCTTCAGTCTTATTTTTAAAGATGAGGGTTCTGCTTGCATCTATGTAAATGTACCACAGCACCAGATCCCATGGAGCTGGATCTGCAGATGGTTGTCAGCCTACAGAAGGGGGACAGCAACCAAACCCGGGTCCTCTGTAAGGGCAGCAAATGCTCTTAAACACAGAGCCATCTCTCTAGTCCTCACTGGTCTTATTTTTTAAAAAGGAAAATACAAAAAATTATTTGTGAAGGCAATATAAAATAATCCACGTAAAACAGCATTAAGGCTAACATGAAGTCCTTCACTAGTATCATTATTACGTTTGTCTAGCAAGCAAACAAAAAAGTTAGCAAAAACAAAAGACATTGCTTACTGTTATCTGACTCAATCCAGCCAACCTCATGGTCAAAGTTGGTGACATAAAGTACTTAAATGCAAGATCTAGGCTTTCTTTATCAAAGCATAGTGCTGTATCCAATGGTTCTTTCACTGTACTCCACATTAAGTCAGCCATGTTACGAGCTGCGCTCTGTCGTAACTCCTGATCAGAGAGCTTGCATAAATACCTGGATGATTCAAAAACAGAAAATACACAAAACTCACTAAACACTTCTAAAATCCCAAGAGAAAATCATCAACATTCCTTTGCTCCAGATCTCCATTTTATATATTAGAACCATGGAATCTTTACATTTATTTTTAACTTAAAATTTCCTCTTTTCTCTTTTAAATGTTAACATTTATTTATTGTGTGTGTAGGCATGTGTTGGTTGGTGCAACAATGTGGGTGTGGAAGTCAGAGGACAACTTACGGGAGCTGGTTCTCTTCACTGCCACTTACGTGGGTCCCATGGATGGAACTCAAGCTATCAGGCTTCAAGTATTTCCATCCACTGAGCCATCTAGTTTAAACTATTTCTACTTAATAATTTTTTTAAAGATTTATTTTATTATGTATACAGTGTTCTGCCTGCAGGCCAGAAGAGGGCGCCAGATCTCATTACAGATGGTTGGAAACCACCATGTGGTTGCTGGGAATTGAACTCAGGACCTCTGCAAGAACAGCCAGTGCTCCTAACTGCTGAGCCATCTCACCAGCCCTACTTAAGAATTTTTTTTAAAAATCTGAACTGTAACAATGTGTCTTTGCTGAGAGCCCAAGCTGAACTGACAACTGCAAAAAACCAGGTCATTTATCATGTATCTGTGCATCCATAATGCTTTATCATTCTCTAAAAATCTGTCACATTTACAGTCCCATTTTAGTGAGTATCAGCTAACTTCATAAGAAACAGCATGTTTCCTTCTGGGACACAGGCAAACCTTGTTAAGGTGTGCAAACACTTTTTTTTTTTTTTTAACTTCTAAAAACCAATAAACATCTGATTTTTAAAAATTTTCTCAGGCCCTGGCTTACACCTCTGAATGTTTGGGATCTATAAAAATGTCACATATTCCTCTCATTGCTACATGTAGAAGTGTTTGAAACATGACTCCATTACTCCTCCCATCAAAATGTATCTATTTTTTTACCCTACTGAGTTTGGACTTTGTCAGATAATTTGCTTTGGCCAAGAAGGTATTAAGAAATATGACTACGTAAGAAAATGGAGAGCATCGAGCTTGACTCTATTACAAACACTTCCACCGCTAAGGGAAGAAACACAAATCAGAGTACGTCACGAAAGAACGATGTCAACCGACTGGCAGCAAGCCAATTGTCAAACATGAATGAGCGTCCTGTTTCCCAACACCAATTAGGCTGCTAATCACAGAACAAGTAAGGTTATCCTTCCTCAACCACGTAGTTTCAGCCAAGCAGCTCCAAATCAGCTGAAATGTCTATCCTACCAAATACGAGAAATAATAAATGCCCATTACTTTAAAACACTAAATATGGAGGGGAGGGGGGACTTGCTTACATAGCAAAAGCAACTGACACAGGGCTTCGCCCTAGACTCATCTACCGTTTCTTTCTTTGCTCTCTAACTGACCTCCTATATTCTACTAGTTTCCAAGTACTGCTTTTTATGCTGACAATTTGGGGCAAGGGGTTGCTGTTCATGTTTTACAGGTGTGTATGTTTGTGATATATTTGTATGTGAGTGTGTTTACATGCGTACAGAGGGCAGACTTCAATGTGGAGTATCTTCTTCAACTGCTCTCTATATTACTTTTATTTATTATTTTTATTGGTTTTTAATTTATTTTATAATTTCTTTTATATATTATTCATTTTATTGTTTTCTTATTTATTTATTTATTTAAATATATACTTATTTTATGTATCTGTTTGTTTTGCCTGCATGTATGTCTGAGTACCACTTGTATGCCTAGTGCTTGAAAGGCCAGAATGTATCATCTGTTCCCCTAGGACTGGAGTTACCACACAGGTATGGGGATTAAATCCAGCTCCCTGAACCGCTGGCTGGCCAATGAGACCTTGGACTCTCCTTTTTCACATCTGAGTTGAAGTCTGCATACTTGTGCAGCAAGAAGCACTGTACCCACAAAGCAAACTCCCCAGTCCTTATGCCGACAACTACATCATTTTTCTTTTGAACTAGCAGCTCATGCTCTCCTTTTTCCAACAGTACATTAATGTCTCATAGGGAATGCAAAGTCTCATCTACGCTTTCTCTGTCTTTTCCATCACTGTTCATGATATCCATGGCAAAACAGAGACCTAAGAAGGGGCAAGTATTGGTGTCATCTGTAATGTCACCTTTTTTTCCTTTGTCTTTAAATTTTTAAATTAGACTTACTCATTTTATGGGTGTTTTGCCTGTATGCACGTACATACACTACACACATGCTTGGACCCATGGAGGTCAGAACAGGACATTGGAACCCCTGGAACTAGAGTTACTGGAACCCTTGGAACTAGAGTTACTGATGGCTGGTGTGTAAACTACCACACTGGTGCTAGAAATTGAACCCAGGTCCTCTGCAAGAGCAGCCGGTGCTCTTAACCACTGAGCCATCTCTCCAACCCCTGTGATGTTACCTTTTTCTTTATAGTCCCATAATTACTAGTTTTAGTGGTTTTATTTTCACTTAATATACCTATTTTCTATACAGTCATCAATAATCTTGGTATAACTAATAAATTTCTGCCTACAACATGGCATTGAACTTTTTTTTTTTAAGATTTATTTATTTATTATGTATACAGAAGAGGGCGCCAGATCTCATTACAGATGGTTGTGAGCCACCATGTGGGTGCTGGGAATTGAACTCAGGACCTCTGGAAGAACAGTCGGTGCTCTTAACCTCCGAGCCATCTCTCCAGCCCGGCATTGAACTTTCAATTGGTCCCTTAGCTTCTACTAAAGTCTCTATAGAATTTAAAATATGAGGGCTGGAGAGATGACTCAGAGGTTAAGAGCACTGGCTGTTGTTCCAGGGGACCCACTTCCCAGTACCCACATTGCAGCTCACAACTGTCTGTAACGCCAGTTCCAGGGGATCTGACACCTTCACACAGACATATATGCAGGCAAAACACCAATGCGCATAAAATAAAAATAAATTATTTTTTAAAGAAAGAATTTAAAATATGAATTTTATTAAAGGCCGAACTGGTCTTTTAAAAACATGATTCATCTATTTAAAACCTTCAATAGCCGGGCAGTGGTGGCCCACACCTTTAATCCCAGCACTCAGAAGGTAGAGCCAGGCGGACCTCTGTGAGTTCAACGCCAGCCTGGGCTACAGAGTGAGTTCCAGGACAGGCTCCAAAGCTACACACAGAAACCCTGTCTCGAAAAACCAAAAAAAAAAAAAAATAAAAAAAAAAAAAAAGCCTTCAAGAAAGGTCACCGTTGCTAAAACTAAACCCAAATACTCACAGTGGCCTACAAATATCTGAATCATCTGCCCTTGCTGAGCTCTCCAACCTGTATCATTCATTACTACACCCTCCCTTCCAATAGGCTCCCACCACTCCACTTCCAGATCTTCTTCATCACACTCTTTCTATGTCCCTATGTTCTTTTTTCTAGAACATATCCCCTTGACACCATATGAGTAGCTGTTCATATTTCCTCTCTACCATACTGCTTTACTTGTAAGGAACTCAGCACATCTGAGCTATCCTGATGCTCTGATTATTCTGTAACATCTCTAACAGTATCAGGAAAAATAGTAAGCACTCAAAACTTTACAAATGAATAAATGAGAAAAAACTACAAAGAACTCCTGATTTTTAGTCAAGAAAAATAATTCCTAGTACTCGCACTGTTCATATCTAAGTTATACGATACACCATCTTAGGTTTCCTTCTTAGGCTAACAAACAAACTCACTTCCTCCTCAAAGAGACCTTTCTTGTTCCTGTAATTTAACTTACATCTCTGCTCATGTGTACAAGAGTGTGCACACAGAGGTTAGAGACATCATTTTTTCGGTGCCTAACACTTTTTGTTTGAGAAAGGGTCTCTCATTTGCCTGAAACTTCATCAAGTAAGCTAGGACAGGTGGCTAGTGAGCTCCCGGGAATCAGTCTCCAGTTCCCATCTCACCTGCAATATTTGCAGTCACGGGCCTTTAGTCTTCATGGGGACTCAGATCCTCATGCTTGTGCTTTTCCAGCAGAGCCACCTCCTCAGCCCTCACCCCTTTCCTGAGTATGTAAAACTATAGTCCACCCTCTCATATTCTTACTGTTTCTTTCCTGATATTTATCCTGTAATACTTGTGATTTCTTATAAACTGTGTGTAACAAGTTACTTTCTAAATAAGCTGTTCCTTAGCAAAATACTTAATTACTTATTGAATGAACTCAGTGAAACCCTAAGAAGTCTATTTAATTCTTCATAAACTCAAATGTAAAAAACAAATGTACATATCAAATATAAATTCATACACATGCATAAAAATTACTATATACTTATCTATACACTGCAATCTTCCCTAGAGTATATATCTGCAAGGCTCTTTCAACAGCAGCAGAATTGTTATAAATTTTTTAATTATGTTGTTATAACTTAATAAATGAAGGAAGAAATTTTATAAACTTACCTGATAACATACGTTCTAAAAGGTATAATATGCTGCATGACAGCAGGGATATGCAGCCATATCCTAATCTGTAAGTAAACATAAACAAAACAATGTATAAAAAAAACGCAAAACATTTTGGTGCCTTCCACTTAATTTAAAACCACAATAATTAATGTTTGGCTGCCTCTTAAACCTTAAATTTTGAACAGGATAAACTACAAAAGTTATAATTCCATCAGACAATCTAATTTATATACAATAATATAAAATCAACTTAAAAGCTAAAACCATGCTTTTCCATCTCTTTGTATGACAGCAAAATATATATACATGAACAAACTGTGTGTAGTATGAGCAGAAAAGACAGCTCATTCTCTCTCTCCCTCTCTCTGTCTCTGTCTCTCACACACACACACACACAATGTAATTTTTAAAAAGTTTAGATTTACTTTATTTTATGTATATAAATGTTTTGCTTGCAAGTATCTCTGTGTTTCATGTGCACCTTAGATCTGGAGTTAGGTATGATTGAAAACTGCCAATGTGGATGCTGGGAATTGAACCCAGGTCCTCTGCAAGAACAAGAAGTGTTCTTAACCACTAAGCCATCTCTCCAACCCTAAAAAAATTTTTACAGAAACATTTGCCCCCTTATAGAAGACTGAACACTGCAAAGATTAAGCCAAATAAAACTGAAGATTCATTGCAACCAAACGAGGTTTATTTATGTGCAAAATATAAAAAATGACTCAAATTACAAAGATAGAAAATGAGCTCAAATGCTCCAAGAAAAATGGCATAGATTCTGTGTTTGCCTTACCAGAAAGCAATATTTCTTACAAGTTCCAAAAATTAGGATAGAAAACAAGCAAACTACAGGATGATGTCCAATATGAATATGCTTTTCAGGTTTACCTTTGCTCCCTCTTTGTGCTAATAAAATCCTAACAAGCCTCTAACCACACATTAAATATGTCATTAAAAGGGGAGGGGGATGTTCTCTTCTCCCCATAACTTAATCACAGAGCTACTTTTTGATAAAATAGCAAAAAAATATTTTTACAAAACGGTCAACCTACTGTTTGATCTGGCATGAAAATATGTGAAAATACATAATCCTAAACTAATTTCTTATATTCAAAAGTCTCTGTTAGTCCACTTGTGAAAACAGGGAGTGTGGGTGAGGCAAGATCTCATTATGTATCTCTAGCTGGGTGGAACTATGTATGTAGACCAGGCTCCCCTGCAATTCAGAGATCCCCCTGCCTCTGCATCTGAGTACTGGAATGAAAGGACGCACCACCACATCTGGCAAGAGCAGTATTGAGACAGTTCAAATTATTCTGTCCACTGAAGTATTATTAAAACCACTATGACAAGCTTATATCTGATTATATTTTTATTAATAACTTAAGCTAC
Source organism: Peromyscus melanophrys (assembly GCA_902168415.1). NCBI lineage: Eukaryota > Metazoa > Chordata > Mammalia > Rodentia > Cricetidae > Peromyscus > Peromyscus melanophrys. The sequence goes on from CABHPR010142092.1 coordinate 31,828, forward strand.
ATTATTTTCAAAAGCATGTTACTTGTAAGGATTATTTGTCTTCTTTGTACTTCTTTTCTCCAAATGTACTAAATTTTTTTAATTCTGTGTCTAGATTTGACATATTAATAAAAGATAGTATGTTTGGGACAGGAAAACTCTGGATAAGAGCTAAAAGCTGAGGAAGGGTACTATAAGCTAGAACCAAATTTAACCTAAAAATAAAGATAAAGCACCACCTGGGTCTCAACAGGGAAAACCTCTTTTATGTTCTACTATTCTAATCTGCAATAAATGTTAATAAGCTGCCTTTCCTAAAGACTTAAAGGTCAGAAGAAAATAACAATAAAAGAAGGTATCTTTTCTTTCTGTAGCTATAGCTATTATTTCTAAGAATGGATCCATACAACAAGTGGGCTATTTGTGCAAAATTGAGAAATGTACTAACAATCAGACCAAGAACAAGCCAGCCAGGCGTGATGGTGCACACCTCTACTCTCAACACTTGGGAAAGAGAGGCAAGTAGATCTGAGTTGGAGGGCAACCTGGTCTACATAGTAAGTGCCAGGACAGCCAAGACTATATAATGAGAGCCTGTATTTAAAAAAAAAAAAAAAAGTGAACCTCTCTAAAACAGACATAATATTCTAGTTCCCAAGAAATATAACTGTTCTTTTCCGGGACATGTGATCTACACTGTGAGAGAAATAGGGCTGCAGTAAGGCCAGTCTATCTATGCTACATCATGTACTAGGATTCATCAGCTTTTCTTTTTCTTTATAGGATCTTTACAGAAACTCTTTTGTTGCTTATCCCTCATTTCATTCCATATGAAAGTTCATGTAAACTTATAGAATCCCAAAGAGGGGCTATTTTCAGCAAAAGAAATGGACATAAACAGTGTAAGGACAGTGATTCACATAAACCAAGGGAATTGCAAATTTGAAGTCAGCCTAGGCTAAGTAACAATTTCAAACAAAAGACAAAGCCAACAACAAATCATAGTTCACATAATGACTAACAGAAGAAACTACTGTGTTCTAGATGGACATGATAGACCAAAAAACAAACAAAAAACAAAACAAAACAAAAAAAACCCTGAAATTTACAACGTCCATTAAAATTGACTAAAGACACTGTGTTGGAGGCAGGATTTCACTCTACAGAACACACTATCCTTGAATTCACACAGATCCACCTGCCTCTGCAATGCTGGGATTAAGGCATGCATTTATACGCCCAGCATCACTTTGTGTTCATTTATAAACTTCAGGAAGGGTGGGGTCAAAGAATCAAAGACAGGTTAAAATAAAATGTCAAAATGTGTGGTGGTATTGTGTTCCAAAATATTGTGTATGCTAATAAACTTATCTGGGGTCAGAGAACAGGATAGCCACAATATTAAACATAGAGGTTAGGCAGTGGTAGCACACGCCTTTAATCCTAGCATTCCAGAGACAGAAATCCCTCTGGATCTCTGTGAGTTCAAGGCCACATTGGAAACGGCCAGGCATGGTGATACACACACCTTTAATCCCAGAAAGCACACCTTTAATCCCAGGGAGTGGTGGTAGAAAGCAGAAAGGTATATAAGGCGTGAGGACCAGAAACTAGAGGCATTTGGCCTGGAGAGGCCTTTGGCCTGGAGAAGCATGTGGCTGGTTAAGCATTCAGGCTTCTAGCAGCAGTTCAGCTGAGACCCATTCTGGATGAGGGCTTGGGGCATCCAGTCTGAGGAAACAAGACCAGCTGAGGATCCAGCGAGGCGAGATAGCTGTGGCTTATTCTGTCTCTCTGACCTTCCAGTGTTCACCCCAATAACTGGCTCAGGTTTGTTTTACTAATAAGAACTTTTAAGATTCATGCTACAAAAATGTCTAATGTTCGTAAGTTTTTAATTTAAATAAACTATTTTTCATCCGTTTTTAGTTTCTCAGAAAGGCTCATATACTCTAGGCTGAACTCTAACCTGCTTTGTAGCCAAGGCTAGGATTGGTTAGGTTTTAAGGGAATAGGGCCAGAGGAAGCCAAAGTGAGTACAATTTCTACTGGCAAAATAAGTTAGAGTAACAGAATCAGTTAAATGTTTCATAGCTAAAGTGAGTAATGACATGTCGTTATTAAGTGCTTACACAGACATCAAGTGCTGCCACAGCAACTGTAAACTGAGTTCTCTTTTACATCTGTGTTCATTATGTGAGCACAGACACTTGCATGCCACGGCACACAAGCAGAAATCAAAGGATGACTCAGGAGACGTTCTCTCTTCAACCTTATGAAACCTGAGGACAGCACTAAGCTCATCATGCCTGCCACAAGCACCTCACATCTTGCCAGCCCGAGACTGCTTGTACTGTTCAAGTCCGCTTAATGTTAAAAGACTCCTCTCAGGAAGACACCATCATCATTCTCACTTTAACATTAATAGTTAACATTTCAAACTGAAAAAAAACCAAAAACAAAAACATAAAAACAAATGCAGCTATAAATCCAAAGGGGCCTAGGCCAGCCAAGACTATAAAACCAGGCCTTGCCTAACACACACACACAGTCTAAATGGTACATGCAAGAGCATATACTACATATACTTCTGTGTTAAACTCTTTCAACATACCAGAAAACACGGACTTATGGATTTAAAAATAATCTTGATTAAAGTTATCAACTTAAGAAACAGGTAGGTAGGTACACACATTCAGCAAATCTGAGCACTGCCAGTGCCGGCCCTCCTGCTCCAGTGCACTGTGGCACTAGAGACCAGAACTGGAAGCAAGGCAGCAAAAGGCTGACCAAGCGCTTTTCATATACTGTTTATATTTTTAAAAATTACATTTGAATAATTATAACAAAATTCTGGTTTGGGTTAAATTACCTTTAACTTTAGCTATACTCTTTCTGAAATGACCATAGTAAGTTAAAGGCTAAATATACAGGTAATAAAATTACTTCTCTCAGATAATTTTTACCGTTCTGACAATGTAAAGGGAAAAAGAAACATTACATCCTTTGATGTAATGTACAGGGAAGTTAGACATACTTCAATAATGAAGTAGATAGCCATCATTTAAATAACACAAAACACTAAGTAGTAAAAACTTTTCCCAGTACAAAAATTCCAGACAAAGAAGGTTAATTTCAAAAAAAGCCACCTACCTTTGATTTTACATAAAAGAGATCAGAGTAATCTTTACCTATTTTAAATTTAAAAATTAATTTTATTCAAATTATAATTTTATTGCCTTTTAAAAACACTTACATATTCAGTTTTTAAATTATGCAAAAGATTTCATATGCAAATTAATCAAAACTTGACCATTTCTAGACAAAAAAAAATTTCATGGCAGTGAAATGCAAGATATTGCGCTAAAAAATTTCAGAACTAATTCCCAATGATACTTACATTAGAAACAACTGTAATAAATGCATGTGCTATAAGAAACGGCAAAGTTTCAGGAGTTCCATACTCAAAGCAATCCTTCATGAGAGAAAGGCCATTTTTACCACAAAACAGACAGACATAACGAAGCAAATGCAAGGGTACTTCTACATCCTATAAAAACAAAGAAGTATATCAGTTTTAAACTTACGAGAAATAATTTTCAATTTTGAAAAACACTGAAACAGTAACTATCTAAAAACAAACTCAAAAGACAAAAACAAAATTTTCCATGAACTTTAGAATAAAGAAGATAAACACTTACATTCATATCACAGAATGCCCCTAATATGTTACTTTCTTGCGTCGATATATCCTAATTTTAAAAAAAGGAAATATTAGGTCATTATTAAATGACAATGAAAAAACATACAATTTTCTAAAAGTGATCTTATCAAATCTCAGTAACTATTTTATAGCCATCGACAGCCAACATCCACTACGAAGTTACAGGAACTCAGCTCTGAAGTGCACCTAAAGCCTTCCTCAGAAAGCTTCCTGTAGTACACACCGTACACCGTCTTCCTCCTGCTCAGTGTATAGCAAGTGTCAGGCAAGGGCTCTACAACTGGGCTTTTTTTTTTTTTTTTTTTTGAGATAAGGTCTCTCTGCAGGAGCCCAGAATAGCCTTGAACTCATGACTTTCCTGTCTCCATCTTCACAGACCTAAAATTACAGATGTGCACAACCACACTGGCTTTATTTTTCCTTCTCAAATAAAAAACAAATTAAACAATATACATTTTCCTTTAAAATCATGTTGTATCTGGGCAAACTGCTGTTTAGTGGTAAAGAATGCTTGCTTAGCATGTATAAGATCCTGGTTAGATCTTAACCACTTGGGGTGCACACTTCAAAAGAGTCAGGGTGACGCTCATAAAAATACAACTTAGATGATTTTCAAACTACGATCTGGAAATCTCTAGAGAGACTCCAGAGTTCCCTAATGTGTGTTCCATATCCAGCAGTGGTGTCACATGCCTTTAATCCCACCATTGGGAAGCAGAGGCAAGCGGATCTCTTGAGTTCGAGGCCAGCCTAGTCAGAGCTAAACAGAGAAACCCTGTCTCAAAGAAAAACAAAAAAAGATTTAACATCGTTGGTAACCATAGAAGCCAATGTGGTTTCTATGGGGTAAATAGTACCTTTCAATATTTAAGACATTAAATATCTGCTTTAGACCTACAATCTTTTGAGTGTTTCAATCTGAGGAAGTATCAAGAGAAACGCTGGAAAATGTTTGTATAATCATGTTCTCAGAAACTGCTAACAAATTTAAATGCAACTAATACCCATTGATCAGGTAAGTAAATGGTAGTACTAACACCCAATCCTAGAGAGCCTATCAAAAAGAAAACATTCCAAAAACTGAGATGTGGTAGAAGTTTGTCTGACTAAACTGGAGACATATGATATACAGATTATACCTTTAAGAACCTGGTAAAAGCCAGGCAGTGGTAGTGCACACCTTTAAACCCTCTGGAGGCAAAGGCAGGAGAATCTTAGTTTGAGGCCAGCCTGGTCTACAGAGCAATTTCCAGGACAGCCAGAGCTACACAGAAAACCTGTCTGAACTCCGCACCCAATCCCCCTTGGGCCTGTTGAAAATAAAATGTATAGAAAAAAATAAAGCAGATTTGTATGTTCAAGAAAAGAAGGTAATACTATTCTGTCTCTATTAAAGAATAGAACTTGCCAGGTGATGGTGGCACACACGTTTAATCCCACCACTCAGGAAGGAGAGCCAGGTGGATCTCTGTGAGTTTGAGGCCAGCCTGGTCTACAGAGGGAAATCCAGGACAGCCAGGTATACACAGAGAAACCCTTGTCTTGGAAAAAAAAACAAAAACAGAACTTATGATCAAGATCTAATTATCAGCCGGGCGGTGGTGGCGCCTTTAATCCCAGCACTTGGGAGGCAGAGGCAGGCGGATCTCTGTGAGTTCAAGGCCAGCCTGGGCTACAGAGTGAGTTCCAGGAAAGTCGCAAAGCTACACAGAGAAACCCTGTCTCAAAAAAAAAAAAAATCTAATTATCAAAATTATGTGAAAACAGGACCAGAATCATACTACTGGATAGCACAGGCTGGCCTGCAATTTACAATCCTCTTGGCTTTGGCTTTCTAATGCTAGGAGTTAAGTATGCAATACCATGCCTTGCTGATCACAATTTAGGGGTACAATGGAGTGGGATTTGAGACAGGGTCTCATATAGCCTAGGCTGGCTTTTGACTCCCAAAGCAGCCAGGGATGACCTTGAACTCTTAATCCTACCATCATCTGCCAAGAGCTAAGATAATAGGTGTGTAACAATATATATTTCTTTTTAAAGTCTAGAAAGATATGAACTAATTAGTAATTAGGTTAAACGGCTGTTCTGTCACTGAGGAAGCATTAAAAAAAAGATGAGGAACAGTTTTTAAAGCTTGTATTTTGTATTTTCTGTTTTTAATCTGTCACACTACATTCATCTAAAAGAGATACCAAGAGAATGCATTCATTCATTCTTTACTATTTATTACCTGTTCACATAAAGCTGAGTTGTTGAAATAAGTCTGAAAATGACTAACAAATCACAGCACTCTCAGAACTGCACATGAACTAAAATTATGAAAATAAAAACACTTTACAAAATAAGTATATAAACCCATTTTTTTTTTAAGTTTCTAATAACAGGGCCTCAAGTTACTCTCAACAAATCTTTATGGTTGAGGATGCAGTTCAGTGACAGAACACTTGTCCAGCATGTACAAAGCTCTGGGTTCCGGTCTAGGCACCAGCAAGAATAATTTCAGAGTTTAAGAGCTCCCGTGGTGGGGTTGGGGATTTAGCTCAGTGGTAGAGCACGTGCTTGGGGGGGAGGCCTGGGGGGGCTCCTGTGGCACCGTTAAAATGCTGTCACTGACTATGAACCATGCTGGAATGTTAGTTTCCATCAAGATTATTGGTGAGGAGCATGAACACAGTACGGACTCTGAAAAGGTTTCTATCATGATGACCTTTGTTCCATATGGAGACTGAGAGTGATTTTTCTCAGTCCGTATTTCTCCTCTTACCACTTGCTTTTTTCTGCTGGCATTTTAAGTATGTACAGCCAAGTCTAGATTACAATCTACTATAAGCCTCATGTTTATCAAATGAAATTACATCACATTTTAGAAACAAACAAAACCTTATTAAAAAGTGGGTAATTAAAGAGTAAAGTAATTCTCTATCTAATAAAGCAAATACTGCTCCATAACTGAGTCATAAAAAACTGGAAGTCGGGGCTGGAGAGATGGCTCAGAGGTTAAGAGTACCGACTGCTCTTCCAGAGGTCCTGAGTTCAATTCCCAGCAACCGCATGGTGGCTCACAACCATCTGTAATGAGATCTGGCGCCCTCTTCTGTGTACATAATAAATAAATAAATCTTTAAAAAAAAAAATATCCATTATAAAAAAAAAACCTGGAAGTCACTGAGTTGAGAATTAAATTTGTGCTTAAAGTCAGTACTTAAACTAATAGTAACAGTTATATAATTGTGGGACTACATTAAAAACAACTTGTAAAGCTTTAAAGATTTTAAAAAAGCATTAAGCATGATGACACACTCCTTTAATCCCATCGCTTAGGAGATCTTTTGTCTATTTAGCAAGTTCTACACTAGCTACGGCTACAGAGTGAGACACTATCAAATAAATAAATAAAAGAATGGATGAATGAATGAATGAATGAATGGAATATATGAACAAAAAATGAGAAAAGCCTTACAAGAAAAATCACTTAGGAAAGGTGCTGCCAAGCCTGACAACTTGAATTTCAAATTCAGGACCCACATGGCAGAAAATGGGAACTGACTCACGTGTCCTCTAGCGTCTACAAATTCTTGAACGTGTGCGCACATATATACAATATACAAAAATAAAGTGTAATGAAATGCTTTTTTAAATTATTTTATGATAAGGTCCCACTAGGTATGTAGCCTAAGATGGACTAGAATAGACCATCACACCCAGCTTTGAAGAGGTAAATCATTTGTTTTTGTGAAACAGTCTCACTATACTGGCGTAAAGCTCACTAAATAATTAAGAATAACGTGTTTATTCCAGATCCTCCACCTCCCCCAAAAACTAGGATTATAGGCACAAACCTTCCCAAAACTAGAAGCATGAATCGCCACACCCAGTTTATTAAGTAGTAGGGATCAAAACCGGAGCTTTGGGAATGCTGGACGCTCTTACCAATTTAGCTACAACATTTTGTATACGTTTTGTAATTTAAAAAGGCTCATGATTGCATATGCCAGTGATCTGCAGGGCAGGAGGACTGTCAGACTGAAGCTTGCGAAGCTTGCTGAGCTGTCTAAGTTCTAAACTACCAAGGGCTGTAAAGTAATAACCTGTCTCCAAAAAAAAGCAAATTTTTAACAGGGTACCAAAACCAAAAAAATTAGCAGTCAGTAAAGACAAAAAAACAGTACTTCAAGGTTATCTTTGCCACATAGTGAATTCAAGATAAAAACGTGCAGATAAAAACGTCATACAAATAAATCCTTTAAAGGGGAAGAAATTAGGTTGTACTATGGTACCTCTCCCATCTGAGTATACTGAGCAGCTGGGACAATGGTTACATGTCACTGCATTTTGCTTCTACAATTTTTATAGTTATTTAAATTCAAAAAATATTTAAATCCCAGGAATCGGGAGGTAGAAGCAGATGGATCTCTGTGAGTTCACAGCCAGCCTGGACTACAAAGTTGAGTTCCAGGACAGCCAAGACTACACAGAGAAACCCTGTCTCGAAACTCCCCTCCCCAAAACAAAATTTAGAACACTAGGACAGTAAATCATTTCATAGGATTACTAATAACACCCGGCCCCAATATTACCTAGTTCCATTCACTAAGTATTTTTAAGCATTTTTAACTTTCAGCAGAGCATGATGACACAGGAGGCAGGACACTCGAGCCCCACAAGTTCAAGACCAGCTGTGTATAACACAGCAAGACACAAAAATAGTAACTTAGGACTTGGGAGGGGGCCGTGACTTGGTGACAGAGTACTGGCCTTCAGACATGAAGCCTTAGTCAATCCTATTACAGCTCCTCCCACCCATACATATGTGTGTGTTCAATCTACATAAACACACATATAAAAAAAGAAACACAAATATGTCAGCCGGGCGGTGGTGGCGCACGTCTTTAATCCCAGCACTCGGGAGGCAGAGCCAGGCGGATCTCTGTGAGTTCGAGGCCAGCCTGGGCTACCAAGCGAGTTCCAGGAAAGGCACCAAAACTACAGAGAAACCCTGTCAAAAAAAAAAAGAAAAGAAAAGAAAAGAAAGGAAAGGAAAGGAAAGGAAAGGAAAGGAAAGGAAAGGAAAGGAAAGGAAAGGAAAGGAAAGGAAAGGAAAGGAAAGGAAAGGAAAGGAAAGGAAAGAAAGAAAGAAAGAAAGAAAGAAAGAAAGAAAGAAAGAAAGAAAGAAATACACATATACTACTGAACTTTAAGAGAGGTGCTAGGCATGAAAGAGGGGAGGTGTAAAAAGAGTCTCCAAGTTTCCATCCTCTTGAGTATTTGCTGTGGATAATCAGTTCAAATTATCAAGAAACCGTGTTGTACGTTCTAAGCCCTGATCCTAGGACTTCACAGCAATCTACAGCAGGAATCTTTTGATATCTGTAAGTCACATAAACCCTTCCTCTATTAAATAAGGACACTGACTAGGTTTCTAGTCACTGCTATCAAAATATGAAGAACATGAGTTCTGAACTTTTTCCATGTAAAAGATTTCATCAAGTTGCATCTCTTAAAAATAAAAATTCAAGTAAAAGACTTAATCAGGAAAGGATGGCACAAGAATAAAAGTTAAGACTAGATGGACTTTTTCAAGACAGGGTTTCTCTGTAGTTTTGGTGCCTGTCCTGGATCTCACTCTGTAGACCAAGCTGGCCTCAAACTCACAGAGATCCGCCTGGCTCTGCCTCCAGAGTGCTGGGATTAAAGGCATGTGCCACCACCGCCCAGCAACATTTACCGTTTTGTCTATTTCCTTTTTATTTAAAAAGGAAAGGTTTTAACTCTAACACGCCCCCACATACAGAGAAGTAAAAATAAAACAAGTCTTTTTTAAAAAGAAAATAAATAAATAAAATAATAAAAAAATTGTAAAAAGGACTAGATGGACTATAAATTCAAAGAAAAGAAAGCTGGGCCTAGTGGTACACACCTGCAACCTAGCACTTAAACGGTGGAGGCAACAGGACTGTGAGTTGAAGGCCACTACATGCTACATCACGGTGAGACCTTGTCTCAGTGAACAACAAAAAGGCAAACTAGAAATTAAGTATCACTGCACTGCTTATTAAACATCGGCCCAAAACAATTGTTGGTGTATACAAACTCATATTTGCAAATACATATAGTCTAACTCTAGAATATATGTAGACTACACCAAAATTGCGGTTTAGGACTTTCTGAGGAAAAAAAATAATAATTAAAAGCTAATTACATGATCACTATGATAGAAACAACAATGTTAGGGTATTTTTAAACAATGAATAAGAACAGAATATTTAATAAACATTACCTATACAAAATTCAATAAGAAAAGTCTTTTATGGGTTTTTTCAGTAAAATAATTTTAATTAAGTTTTTATAAAAAATTTGTTTTTAAGTAAAAATTTCAATATTTCAATAAAATAATTTTACCTCAAACATTTTATGATACCATTACTTTCAACCAAGCAACCACATGAAATTGTCTTAAAAAACTATAGTAACAAGGCACTTTACTCCCAAAAACTATTAAGCAGTAACTATGACATTTACAGACCATTATTTTTAAAATCCAAGAAGAAAAAAAAGGATCACTAATGATTAAACTGACATTAAGGACAAAGTAACTGATTCAGTATTACTCATAGTACTCTATTTATTTATAAAGAATTTCTTTCTGGTTTGGATGCTTTTGAAGGCCAAGCTGTTCTAGAATTTACTACGGTTGGCCCAAGCTGGCCCCAAACGTTAGTGATTCTCCTGCCTCAGTTTCCTGAGAACTGGTATTAAAGGCATGAGCTAGCACATCCAGTTTCATTAAAAAAATTTGTAACCAGCAGGGTGTGGAGGCAGAACTAGGTGGACCTTCGTGACTTCCAGGCCAGCCTGGTCTAAAATGAAAGCTCCAGGCGAGCTAAGCAGCTACTAAGTGAGGTTCTGCCCCACCAAAAAACTAATTACTTGGATAGAATTAATTTCTGAGTAAAGTTCACATACCTAGGTTCCTAATGAAAGTATTTCTAGTATCTTTCAATAGCAATTTGAAGCATGAAAACACAATTTACAATGTATTCTAATGATTAAATTTTCAAATAAAAATTAGGTTGATTTTTGTTTCATGTGTATAGGTGTTTTGCCCACATGTAAATGTGTGCACCATGACAAACAGTGCCTTCATAGACCACAAGAGAGTACAGATCCCCTGGAACAGACAGTTGTGAGCTGCCGTGTAGGTACCGGGAATCCAACCTGAGTCTTCTGGAAGAGCATCTCTCTCCAGCCCCTAAAGATCACAATTTTAGCAATTCATTTGTTAAAAAACCTGACACTTTTTGGTATGTTTAATGTATCTTATAATATTCTTTACAAAGTTTCTACACAGAAACAACACACTAAATTCTAAAAGAAAGCAGAATCTAGCTCAAAATGTTGTTATGACTATTTCTAATAGGGATAACAACCATTTCATGGGCTATGGTTTCTCAGTACAATGTGAAAATAATCCATTATTATTTTTCGGGTGAAGAAAAGTTGGTAGTATGAAGGTTACAGAAAATATAAGCTGAAAAACGACAGACCTGAAAAAAACAATAAAGCCACCAGATTACGGTGGCTCATGCCTTTAATCCCAGCATTTGAGAGGCAGAGGCAGGTGGATCTCTGAGTTGAGGCCAGTCTGGTCTACAAAGGTAGCTCCAAGACAGCCAGTCATGGCCACACAGAGAAACCCTGTCTTGAAAAACAACAAAAATCAATAAATTCCAGCACTCAGGAAGCAGAAACAAGCACATCACTGTGAGTTTGATGCCATCTTGGTCTACACAGCACATTCCAGACCAGCCAGGGCTACATAAGTGAAACCCTTTCAATAAATAAGTAAATAAATTGAATGAATAAATGAATGAATGAATGAAGTGAGCATGTGAATGATTAGCATCTCAGCATTATGGGAAGCAGAGTGTCCAAGTGTCTCTGCCTAGCAAGTACAAAGCCTTGTATTTTATCCCCAGCATCCCATAAGCAGATATGGTAATTTTGCTTGTAATTCCAGCACCCAGGATGTAGAAGAGTGAGTTCAAGGTCATCTTCTACTACACAGTGAGGCTTAGGCCAACCTGAACCCAGTTTATAATCATAACAACAACACTACGTTTCCTCCCCACCACTTCTTTGAATGCTGAAGGCCCTTATGAATTGTATCAATCACCAAAATGTGAAAAAATTTATTCTATGCCATTTCAGAGGAAACCAAGATGCCTTACAGCTTCTACTTTTGCCTTCCTCAAACACTCCTAAAACCACAATGTAAAGAAAATGGTTCACCTGAGTAGAAGCCGTAGCCATGGAAGAAAATACAAGGAACCTACCCAAAGCAGGCCAACTGGTGAGACTTCCGACTTTAACCACCCATCACTGAGTAAGTGTAGTACATGAATGAGTCCCACAAACCTGGCAAGTGGACTCCCATTCTCACAGAATGGGAAGTAACAATGACTGTACTGAGGCAAATACACCACCACACAACTGTCTCAATTCCTTCTTTCTTTTTTAAATTTATTTTTATTTTATGTGCACTGGTGTTTTCCCTTGCCTGTTATGTATGCCTGTGTGAGGGTGGCAGGTCCCCTGGAACTGGAGTTACAGACGGTTGTGAGATGCCAAGTGAGTACTGGGAATTGAACTTAGGTCCTTTGGAAGAGCAGTCAGAGCTCTTAACTACTGCCATCTCTTCAGCCCCCAATTTCTTCTTTCTATAAATACAATTATCTTCACAAATCTTAAATTACTAAGTTTCTGAAAATGCTCAAAAAATAACAGATACAGCTGGGCAGTGGTGGCGCACGCCTTTAATTCCAGCACTTGGGAGGCAGAGGCAGGAGGATCTCCGTGAGTTCGAGGCCAGCCTGGTCTACAAAGCAAGTTCCAGGACAGGCTCTATAGTTACACAGAGAAACCCTATCTCGAAAAAATCACACCCAAAAAAAAAAAAAAAAAAAACCAGATACAGAATTAAGCAGCTAGCCTTACAAAAGAAAATACTTTTTAAAGTGTATAATTTGTTAAGCCCCAAAATTCTAGTCTGACATCTGTTTCTAAAAATGAAATTAAAACCTCTATGTGGTTCTTTTACCACAACTACTTATTTTAATTTTATGTATATGTGTGTGCTTAAGTGTATGTTTTCCCATCACATGTGTACAGGAACCTGAAGAGGTCAGAATCCCTGAAGAGGTTAGATCCCCTGGAACTAGAACTGCAGACAGTTGTGGAGCACTGAATGGGTGCTGGAAACAGAACCTGGGTCTTCTGCAACTATTATTTTTATTTACTTTTGATAGTGTTGGGACCTAAACTTAGGACCTCATGCAAATGACAGGCAAGCACTCCATCACTGAAGTCTATGCTATTATTTTTTTTAAAGTCATAATGAAAAGAGCATAAAAATGTTTAAATCACTTAAAATTTAAGTTCTGTAAGTTCAATTATAAATATACAAATTTTCAACATAAACTGTTACAGAAAGGTCTGGAGAAAATAATTTTGACAACATCAGTAATTTTTAGAAAAATTTCCATCAAGCTGGGACATGATTGTGCACACCTGTATGTAATCCAAATTCTCAGGCTGAGGCAAAGGAATCAAACCTCAAGGCCAGCTCAAGGATATACAGAAAGTTCAAGGTCTATAGACTGCAGGACTATACAGAGAAACCCTGTCTCAAAGAAAAAAGAGGAAGGAAGGAGAGAGAAGGGAATGGAATGGGGGCAGGGTAGTCAGAAAGAAAGGTTACCATCAAAAATAACTAGTTTCAGTCATTCACAGGTAAGGAGTGGACTGACAAGCTTAGCAGAACTTGATAATATAAAAGAGTCATGGTATCTATTGTTACATACCTCTATAGTAGGATGAGTATTATGCTTGTAAGCAGTATATAAGGGAAACTGAATTTGAAAAATTTTTGCTACACACAGTAATAGTTTTTCCTTCTCATCTGTACTCCATAAACTAAAAGGATCAGAACTCTTTGAAGATTCTTCCTCAGTCAGATTACAAATTCTTGCAGAGTTTGATTTTTTTTCTATTGATTTTTGTCTTTCTGCATTTCCTTCATTACATTCTCTGTCTATACTCAGGGGTTCTTCCGCTTGATTACTCTCATCTTGCCACGTGGAATCTATGTTAATGGTAGTACAATGTTTACAAAGCTGGTCCCGGAGCACTTGAACTTGGGCAATCACTAAGTTAATAAGTGCACATACTACTTGGTTAAAAATCTCCAAATGCTTATATTCCTTGAAGCAGCATAGACATTGCCTATAAGAGAAAATAAAATACAATAAATAAATGCTTCCTAGAGAGGGAACAATTACACATTTTAATAAGTAAAAGAAGAAGCAAATACTAAAATATTTTTTTTTTAAATATCAATTTTCGCCAGGCGGTGGTGGCGCACGCCTTTAATCCCAGCACTCGGGAGGCAGAGGCAGGCAGATCTCTGTGAGTTCGAGGCCAGCCTGGTCTCCAAAGCCAGTTCCAGGAAAGGCGCAAAGCTACACAGAGAAACCCTGTCTCCAAAAACCAAAAAAAAAAAAAAAAAAACCATTTTCCCCCCTTCTGCTACGGTAGTACTGTACTGACTTTTAATAACAGAATCACAGGCCAGTTATGATGATACATGCCTTTAATCCTAGCATTTGGGAAGCTGAGAGGCAGGTGGATCTCTGTGAATTCAAGGACAGCCAAGGGTATAGAGACCCGCTCTCAGAAAATCAAAAAAAGTAATAATAATGTAAATTTTTTGTTAATAAAGCTGGTTTTTTTTTATACTCTACTAACAAAATTTATTATCTAGCTACATTTTTAAATGAACAATTTGCCTGAAGATCGCTTGGGATGGGTATTCTGAACCTATCTCAAAGACCAGACACATTCAGGAACACAAAACCCTCTCTTCAATGCCAGTAAAAAACAAAAACAAAAAAACAGAAGTGCCAAGTAAGTATTACATACATCCTAGTTCTTTTAAACAAGTTCAATTAATAGCTCAAGGCCTGGCATACATACTTCAGGTAACTAAAAATCTTGTTAATCAATAACTAAATTATACACACAATAAGTACCTAGTTTTAACTGTATTAGTATCCAAAGACTGATGACAGATAATCAGCTATTATTCATGACTTATGCCTTGAAGTATTAGCAAAATGTCTCCACCACAGTCCAAATAGATCACCAGCACACTGTATGACCACACAGAAAAATAATCTCATTTTTATAGGTTTTATAAACTTGGGAGTATGACCAGAAAACCACTGGCACATTGTCATTTGAAAAGCAAACCCTAACTTTCTTCCTTGAGTGTAGAAGGGACTCATTTCCAATGAATAGCATGTGGTGGAAATTTAAGGATGGGACATCTAAGAATAGGTCATAAAGGCATTGCAACCATGATGTCATTAATAACACTACAGCTGCCTACAGCAAAAATTATATGAGGCCTCTCCCAAGCACTTAATTTGACAGCAGATCCTCCAGCTCCATGTAAGTCTCCAGATGATATCTTGACTAAAACCTTATAATAAATCCACAGAATTAATCAACTATACCATTCTGAAATTCCTATGCCACTGTGATCCTGTCTCTAATTACTTAATTAAATACTATTTATGGAGGAGTCTGT
>CABHPR010142093.1:0-55816 GCA_902168415.1 Peromyscus melanophrys
TGGACATGAGCCCAAAGTCACTCTGTTGAGGAGTGATGAATGCTGCCCTAACTCACCCTTGCCTTCCCTCAGCCAGGAGCAAAGCAAGGTCTAGTTAGGAGCTGCTCCCTGGGCTTGGGTGTGAGGATGAGCAGAGAGAGAGGACTTGCAGGATTTCCCACATCCCTCAGCTACCGATGTGTAACATGGGCAGCCTAATTACCTTCAGTAGGAATAAGCTTGAGATCCACTGTCTAAAGGCAGCTTTTACTGGACTATGAGTCTTCCTGGCTTCTAACATCATAATTTTTAGTTGTTTATGTCTTATACTTAACAAAAATCCATTGGGATTGTACTCATTTTTTAAAAAGACAATTAAGGTTATTTTCTAAAGGAAATGTCTTAGGCCTATAATTAATCAAATATTGAAAACTAACAAGGGAAAAGAGTGTACTATATATTAATGAACTGGAAAATTTACACAACATTGCCTCATTTAAAAGCCAAACTGAAGACAGGCGCGATAGCACACGTCTACAATCCTAGCACTTAGGAAATGGAAGTTTGAGGCTAGCCTGGGCTACACAAGGAAACCCAGTCTCTAACAAACAAAAATGATTCTAAGGACTAAGAATGTAGCTCCATAGTAGAGTACTCATCTAGCAAGGCCCTGTGTTCAGTTCACTAACAGCCAAAACCCACAAAAACAAAGCCCTCTGGAGACTGGATTCAGATGCAGCTATTTGTCTTTCTCATTCAAATCCCAGCTCAACCATCCTGTTCCCTTATGTTCTCATCCCCTATCTCCTCCCCTCTATTGCCCCCCATCCCCAGTTTACTCATGGAGATCTCCTCTGTTTCCCCTTTCCAAGGTGATCCATATGTCCTTTTTAGGCTCCTCCTTGTTTCCTAGCTTCTCTGGAGCTGTGGGTTGTAGTCTGATTATGCTTTGCTTTACATCTATTATCCACTTATGAATGAGTACATACCATGTTTGTCTTTCTGAATCTGGCTTGCCTCACTCAAGATGATATTTTCTAGTTCCACCCATTTGCCTGAAAATTTCATGATGTCACTGTTTTTTACAGCTGAGTAGTACTCCATTGTGTGAATGTACCACATTTTCTTTATCCATTCTTTGGTTGAGGGGCATCTAGGTTGCTTCCAGGTTCTGGCTGTTATGAATAATGCTGCTATGAACATAGTTGAGCAAGTGTCCTTGTGGTATGATTGAGCATTCATTGGGTATATGACCAAGAGTGGTATCATTGGGTCTTGAGATAAATTGATTCCCAATTTTCTGAGAAACCGCCATACTGATTTCCAGAGTGGCTGTACAAGTTTGCACTCCCACCAACAGTGGAGGAGTGTTCCCCTTGTTCCACATCCTCTCCAACATAAGCTGTCATCAGTGGTTTTGACCTTAGCCATTCTGACAGGTGTAAGATGGTATCTTAGAATTGTTTTGACTTGCATTTCCCTGATGACTAAGGATGTCGAGCAATTTCTTAAATGTCTTTCAGCTATTTGGGATTCTTCTGTTGAGAATTCTCTGTTTAGATCTGTAGCCCATTTTTTAATTGGATTGTTTGGTATTTTGCTGTCTAGTTTCTTAAGTTCTTTATATATTTTAGAGATCAACCCTCTGCCAGATGTGGGGTTGGTGAAGATCTTTTCCCATTCTGTAGACTGACTTTTTGTCTTATTGACTGTGTCCTTTGTCTTACGGAAGCTTCTAAGTTTCAGGAGGTCCCATTTATTAATTGTTTCTCTCGGTGTCTGTGCTACTGGTGTTATATTTAGGAAGTGGTCTCCTGTGCCAATGTGTTCTAGGCAACTTCCCACTTTCTCCTCTATCAGGTTATTTCACCATTATCTCAGGACATCACCTCAGAAACTGCTGGGAGTCACACTGAATTCGTCACTCTCTGTGTCATCCAGCATGTGTTTCAGCAGATACATGGCCAACTGCAAGGGAATCTGATTACTTTTTATGCTATCAGAAACCACAGATGACACACTTAAGCAATGACATCTCCAAACCACCAGGCCTTGGTGTGCCCTAGGATGGTCACTATCACTCAAGATGACTGTTCCTGGGTGTTCTGGTCACTCCGCAGTGAGTGTGCCATGACTGCCCACTTTGCAAGAGTCTGTTCTTACAAATTCATTTGTATCATTTGATGGGTCTAAAACGATTTAACACCTTAACATCTGAAGAGATCATACAATGTTTCAGAAGATGGTTAGATAAGGCACTCACCATGCTCAATACAGTTTCTGCTACATTGCAGATTAACTTGGTTTCTAGAACTACAAAAAAAAAAAAAAAAAAAAAAAAGGTGGGAAGCTGGAGACATGACTCAGCGTGTAAAGTGCTGACTGGGCAAACATGAGGACCTGAGTTCAAATCCCAAGTACCCATAAAAAAAAAAAAAGCTGAATGTAGGAACCCCGGTCTGTAACCTGAGTCCTCCTGGCAGAATGGGAGGTGAGGCAGGAGACTCAGAGGCCAAAGGGCCTGGCATATTCAGTAGAGAACATCTGTCCAACCTCAGACAAGGAGAAAGGAAAGGACTGACATCAAAAAGGCTGCCCCACACCCAAGCTGTGGCATGCACACACCTGCACACACCTGCACAAACCTGCACACACCTGCATACACCTGCACACACCTGATATAAATAAATACTATGTGAGCAAATAATTATTCAACAGTTTCCTCAAGAAAAAAATCATATTATGAAATATTACAGATATTTGACTGTGGCCATTCATCTTCTGGACCTGTTTGCTTTCAAATCAATCAAAAATATTCACCTTTCAAGTTCAGACGTGAGTGTTAAAAACTATACCCTGTCCCCAGAAGCCAGCCAACATACCTCTCATGCATATAATCAACTCCAAGCAACAACTGGACAAACCATTCTACTATCTGGTGTTCAGGAAAGATTTTCCCAGCTTCTTTATATTCCTGAATTTTATAGTCCAGATCTCGGCCCTGAAACAAAACAACATAATCTTTCATATTTTTAATAGGTAAAATTTTAATACCAAGTTCTCTCAACAATGTAAGGCAAACAAACCCAAGATGGAGTCGCCTAAGGAGATACCAAGATGGATGACCCAGATGGGACGAGCCCCTCTGGGGAAATGAAAACTGAATGCTCTGCACATCTTAGAAGTCATCTAACTCTGTTGTCCTATAAACCAAAAGACCACTCGTCTTCCTGAAAACATAGTCACTCCCACAGAAATCCAAACAGAGCTCTTATTCTTTTTTGGGGTTTTATTTTGTTTGGTTTGGTTTGGTTTGGTTTTTTTTGTTTGTTTGTTTGTTTTTGTTTTTGTTTTTGTTTTTCGAGACAGAGTTTCTCTGTGTAGCTTTGTGTCTGTCCTGGAACTCACTTTGTAGACCAGGCTGGCCTCGAACTCACAGAGATCCACCTGGCTCTGCCTCCTGAGTGCTGGGATTAAAGGCATGCGCCACCACCGCCCAGCGAGCTCTTATTCTTATTGTCAGCAGTTACCAAGTAAAATCTGCCATTGTTCCTCTAGTTCATGTCCATCTAACTGGGTTTTACCTTTGCCATCAAGCAAGGAAAAAACGAATTATATAATGGAGAAGTGTTATCGGGTGCAACACAGACCTGGATGGCATCCCCTGAATCTGTGTTCATCTAGGACCAGGAATAACTTTCCTAGTACCCCAACTCTGCATACAGAACTCTAACGTAAGTGAAAGTTAAAAATGGAAGACAGTAAAATTCAAATCAGAGACATTAATTGACGTTCTCCTGAGATGAAACTGGTGTTGGTATGGTGCACCAGCACTGGCTGCTATGGGAGATTCTTTTGAATTTTAATTTAAATTTGTTTTATTATTAATGTGTGTATAAATGAGGGGTATGTGTGGTATAGTTGGAGGTCAGAGGACAATTTCCAGATAGACTCTGTCCTTCCACTGTGGGGTTTGGGGATTGAAGTCAGGTCATCAGGCATGTGGGGCAAGTGCTTTTCCTCACTGAGCCACCTTGCAGTCCCAGGTCATTTTGATGCTGACAGTGTCTTGGAATGACTGAGTTTCCCCTTCTCTATTAAGCTCCAACAAACCCCTCGGGAATACAGTGGCTGGTGGTGAGTGCATGGTTCTGAACACAACAGGGAAGCATTTAGTCCCTCACATGTTGGTGACAGGTAAAAATTTAAATTAAGGCCTGAAGTTGACAATCATGAATGTCTCGATTTGCCTGGCAGTGTCTGATGTGACTCTGATGGCAATATGTCTTAATATATTTTAATTACCACAGAAAATAAAACGCACAGTGTTAAATTTTCTTAGAGAAACCATATACCTCAAAACTTCAACATTAAAACACCAAGAGATTAAAGCTTGCTTGATATGTGTCCTCAGAAGAAAAAGGCCAGAAAAAAAAATGCTTTTGGGATGTGAATCACAGGTCCCCTGGAGAGTGCAAGAGGTACCTGCCATGGCCATGGGACCATAACAGCAAAATGAAGCCACACACAGACTATGGCAGAGTCCTCCTCAGATGCAGTGCAAAGAGGTATTTCTAGCCAACGGGGCAATCGGGAGAGATTAGTTGTAATCAAACAACACATGGCCAATTGACTAACTGCTTGTAATACAGTTTTTAATTTCCTTCCAGTGCAATGTGCAAATATTTGCTAAGCACTTTCTCTTTCCAAACTACGAAATAAGAAGTCCAAAGCATATCAAACATTCACATGCAGCCTTGATGAAACCGCCTTCCTCACTGGATTTTCTAGGCCAAGGAGATCAAAGCTTCTTGGAATTAAAAAATACAGTGAATTAATATTTAATTCTTGGCAAGAAAAAGAGAGAGAGACCAGTTCCCCCATCCTTCTCCAAATGTGCTTCTCCAGCACTCACTTTCCAACCTTGGCATGTCTCAGAGTTCTGCAATAGCACACAAACTGTGCAGTAATAGTATTTCTGCAGGTTGTACAAATTATTTTTGACAGTCGATCATTGTAGCATCCTAAGGAATGGATGAGAAAGCTCTTCAGACAAAAGGTAGCCATATCTACTACACTGTCTCTATTATCAGCTTTATATTCCCATCCAAGGACTCTAACTGGATAATATCTAAAGGATATTCTGACTGCGGTAAACATTTCTAATGTCAGAAAAACAGTGCTTCACCTCCTGGGGAGGGAGGGAGAGAGAGAAGGAGAAATGGACAGATGGATGGAACCTAAAAGAATATGAGTGAGGGGCGAGAGTTAGAATTCAGTTGGTAAATTGTTTGCTGTGCAATCCTGAGGACACACATTCGAGTCCCAAAATGTACATGAAAAATCAGGGGACGGTGGTAGGTAATTGCAATCCCAGTGCTGGGGTGGTAGAGACAGGTGGGTCCCTGGGGCTTAACAACCAGCCTCCAAACACACACACACACACACACACACACACACACACACGAACACTGCATACACACAGGTATGCATGTACACTGCACACACATACAAGCATGCATACTGCACACACAGACATACACACTGCACACACACAGGCATGCACACTGCAAACACAGGCATGTACACTGTACACACACATACAGATGAACACACACATACACACACACAAGAAATATTGACACTAGCTTCTTATATATTTCCAATATTTAGCGCTTTAGAATGGCCAACATAAGTATAGCTGTCTTCATAAATTTGACCTTCAAATATATAATTGCCTATCTCACTTATAATAATATTGAGATTTCAAAAATTTATCTGTGAATTAAAATAACATTCCTTTTAGGAATTTATTCTCAAACTACAAGTTCCTATTGTTGTTGCAGAATATTCCTTTATACTATGTCAAGATGTGTCACTGTGATTGGTTTAATGAAGAGCCAAATGGTCAATGGCTAGTCAGGAAGAGAGTAAGCCAGAGTTCTAGGGACAGAGAGGTCTCAGGGAAGAAGAAGACAGAGTCCCCAGCCAGACGGAGGGGAAGCAGGCTGAGCAATACAGAGTAAAGGTAACCAAGCCATGTAAAAGAACATAGATTAAAAGATATGGGTTAATTTAAGTTATAAAACCAGTCAGGAACAAACCTAAGCTAAGACCAAGCTTTCATAATTAATACTAAGTCACTATGTCATTCTTTGTGAGCTGGCAGCCCAAAGAAAAAAATCTCTCTCTACATATTGTCATTATCAAACCATGCCATTTGAATACGAAGCTCTATGCACCCATGGCGTCTGCACTGTCTTCTTTGAGAGTGAACATAATTGTTTCCATGGTGACACTGACTGCTGCTTTGCCATTCATCTCCCACCATTAAAGCCAAGGCCTCTCAAAAGCTAGGCAAACCCTCTACCAGCATTAAACCCAGGGCCTCTCAAATGATGGGCAAACCCTCTCCCACCATTAAACCCAGGGCCTCTCAAATGATGGGCAAACCCTCTACCACCATTAAACCCAGGGCCTCTCAAATGATGGGCAAACCCTCTACCACCATTAAACCCAAGGAAGGCCTCTCAAATGATGGGCAAACCCTCTACCACAAAGGTGCTGCTCACACTTCTCAAATAGCAGAATTTACATGCCCATTTCCTGCATTGATATTCAATGTATGGATTCTTGTAACTATACAACATATATTTGTATTATTGAGGAATAAATTGGAAAAGCAACCCCTGAAATAATAGGTCTGAAAGTGAAATTCTAGAAGGAGCTATGCAAATCTCTTTCCATTCTCTGGGTAGAATCTTAAGAAGGAATGTTATCAGTTCTCACTACAGACTCAACCAAGAGACTGTTCAGTCAGCATGAAGACACCAAAACCCTAAAACCAAGATGATGGTCTTAAGTTACTCCACAGCCTTTCATTTTCATTTTCTTAAATTTCTCTCTGAGGGAAAAAAAAAACCTATTGTTTTGCATTCGCCATGTTCTTTAATAAGTACTCTGTATATTATCTCCTGAGGATGTGGGTGAGGTAGCTAGTCATTCACAGATTAAGACAACACTTAAGCTTCTGTATCACAAAGAAAGAAATACAGCTTCCGTGAAACCATCTGATTTTAACTCAGCAATGTGGGAGCCTTTATTTCTTTTTCTAAACTTACCACCTAAGTAAAATCCAATTCATTTCATAAAAGGTCACAAGCTCTTATTGCATATCCTAAGTTTTGTTTTCTCAACTTTGTCTTTGAGAAATGTTTAATGATGACTTTCTCACTAAAACAAACTTCAGTAAAAAGACAATGGACTTGAACTTGAGCCAATATTAACGCTGCCCTTCATTGACGCTGCAGTCAGAAAGATGCCCTGTCACTAATGTCGCCTCTTAGAGTTACACAAAAAGCCTTGATGTGCACGTCTTAGGTTTTGAAAATCTATAACCCAAACTGTCACTTGGTAGATTAATGGTGTCCCTTCACACCCCATCCCAATTAGCCCACATCAGATGGATTTTGAAACACTGAGACCTTGAAGAAGTGAAGAAAACTCCTCTACAGTGTTCTAAACACCATCTTTGATTGCCAGGGACAAGTTTAAATCCCAATCCACTTTTAAGGCTCTCAACAGAAGTGCTTACAACTACTTCAAAAGACCAAACAGAACGTTCTCAGAAGTCTATACCAGTAAAGTGGGAGTGTTCAAAGAGGAGACAAAAGGGTCTCTTCAAGGCTACAAGGAGCACAGAGCATCCTTCTGCCCCACTTCTCCATTTTAAAATGAAAAGTCTGCCCCTTATTAATTCATTGAGCTAATATCTCATAATGTTGTTCCTTCAATCCCATCACATCTTCAATAAATAAACATTTGTCTGGTACACTTCAAAGTTTAGCATGTCACAGAATCATTTAAGTTGCTTGTTTAAAATGTTCAATCTGACTCTGTATTGCTATACAATTGGATAAGATCAAGAAATATGTGTTTTATTTTTATTTTTGTGAATGTGGTTTGTGTGTGTTCATAGGTATGTGGACACATGTTGGGGATATGTGCACACATGTATGTGTATGTCCATGTGGAGTTCCAAGACTGACATCAGGAGTCTTTCTTTACTGTATGCCATTTGCTCACTGAGGTAAGATCTCTGAGTTGAACCCAAAGCTCACAGAGAGTCTGATGACAAGCTTGCTCCAGGGATCTGATTTCTGAACACTGGGATTACAGGCGGACCACAGCAGCCCTCTGGCATGGGTGCTGGGGACGCAAACTCAGGTTTCCACATGGGCACGGTTAGTGTTTACCAGCCAATTCATCACCCCATCGGAGAATGTGCTTTTAACATGCATCCCAGTGCCTCTGGAGCTGTTCCATGACAACAGTTTGAGAAACAGTACCAGGCAGTACCATAAACGGGCCATAGACTTAAAACTTACCCCATCGTGGAAACATTCCACCCAGAAGCTTCAACAATGCCAAAGGCAAAAGATGTCTTTGGGAAAAGCAGGGTTGGATAGGAATTGTTTAACAATGATAAAAGCCAGTGACAGATGTAGGGAGCAAGGAGAGGAATACTCCGTGGCTGACCTGTGGCCTTCTGAAAGCTCACTGCAATAGAGCACATCCACGTGGGGAAATGTCAAGCTACACTGTGCTTTTCAAAGCACAATAAGACAGTCCAGCTTTTAAACAGTTACTGGAAAGTGCCCTCCACTCTTATGACATGTTATGATTGGTAACACAAATGACACTTCTGGGACTTAATCAGGAACTCTTTTTGTCTATAATGTCTGATAAAGTTAGTGCATCCTCCCTACGCAAACAGTAAAGTAGCAGAACTTGTTTTTTTTTATCTCAATATGAAACAATACTCATATTCTATTAAAGCATTGGGTTATTGTTTTAAATAGATTATTTGAGAACATGCTAATTATTCTGATACTTTAACATTTATATTTAATAAAGTCATATGCTAACTAAAGCCATCCCTCAAATGTTAAGTTTTGCCAAGTTTATGGATTATTGGATGTTAATTAATTTCTTTTAACTGAAATTCACTTCAGTTGTCAATCATTACATTACAGTGTTAAATGAAAATTGGTGGTAGTATTTAATTTTTGAGACAAAATCTTCATTCCTCTTTTCCTGGGTACAAATTTCTCAAATCACTTAAGAAAATCTAGAAACATTTAATTGTGAACCAACACTTCAAATATGCTAGCAGAGGTACTTTTCAATTTTATGTTAAAGGGTCAAAGTATATCATACTCAAACAAGTTAAAAAGCAAATGATCTTCATGGTCTGGATGGGTCTCACCCTGTGGCCCAGGCTGACCTCAAATTTGAGATTTTCCTGCCTCAGATTCCCAAAGGATGGGATTACAAATTTGTGTCACCATGTCTGATAATATTTTAATTTTAATACTATAAAACCATTAATGGATTGACTCAGAAGTACAAAAATGCGAGACACATTATTTAAAATTTGAATAAAGTCTAGACTCATATAATAGGCACAAGGTGAATTTAGAGAAGACTATTTATTTCTGGGTGGAGATGTCCAGGCATGTTCTGTGTAGATGAGACCAAGCTCTCTGAAGACAGCCGTCTCAATCAGAGGCTCCAGTGTGTTTACATCACAATGAGTGGATGTCTGATGTGAGCTCACACCATAAAGAATAACTACCAATCAACAGCAAATGGTAAACATCTAGGAATGTCCTTCTGCAGACAACAGATTGTGGAAGGTGATGGTACCTGAAGAAGCATCAGAACCATGAGCAGTAGCTTCTGGTCTAGTCTTCTGTTGAGAGGAAATAGTGACGAACTAGTACATTAAGACATGTACAGTCAGGAGGGTTTCTGGGCTTGCTAGTTTCTAATCTAAGAAAATACAAGCTCCAGGTATAGAAGCAGGCCCTGCCTCAAAGCAATAGGTAGAGAGTGCTAGAGGAAACCCAATACTTTCTTCTGACCTGTGCATGTGCACATTCATGTGCACATACAAGTATGTGTATAAGCACTCACATAGACAGTATACACATATAAATGTATAAACACTCACATAGGTAAGTATACACACATACATAAGTCTCTTAAAAATTCACTTCTAATTGGAAAAGAAATGGCAAGAATTTGGGGTTGGGGAGGAGCATCACAAATAGGATGCTCAGGCCCGGAAAGCACATAGGGAGTGATGAAAGGAGGGGTGGGGATGTGAAGGGGGCTCAGGGGGGTGGGGAGAGGAAGAGGGGAGAGAATCAATCAAAAGAAATTTTGTCTGAAAACACCAAGATGAGGCCTAATATTGGGAACACTGAGTTAATTTTTTTAGTAAAAAAAAAACTCATTTCTAGGCCAGGCACAGGGTACGTGACTTTACCACGGCTGCAGTCCTAGAACGAGGGGAGCTAAGGCTGGAAGACTGCAAGTTCTAGACCAGCCTGGACTACGTAGTGAAACTGGACCGCAAAGGGAATTTTATTCCCTCTCACAAAAGAAAAGAGGAATGTCAAAAAAAAAAAAGACACAGAAGCACCCAAGAGCCAAAATTAGAACAATCTGAGCCACAAAACCGATAACACTAGCATTGGAATATACCTTATAGAATATAAAACATATCTATCAGTCCATACTGACACAAAGAAATAATTGAATAAATACATGAATAGTGAGAGGGAACAGCTCTTCCATATAGAGAATCTCAGCCAAACAAAAGAAATACAAAACTGCAACCAGGCAAACAGCAAATAAAAGTTGCTGGATGACTTCCACTAAAAGATGCTAGACTCAGAGGGAGAGGTCTTGAAAAGACACAGAGCACTGGCATAATCTCAGTGTATCTTCCCGGGGATAGTTCTCAGCTAAAAGGGAAAACAGTAAGTTTACAACAGAGAAACCCAGGAGACAGAATCTTAGCAAAGTGGTACAAATCAGTACCACCAGAATAAAATAAGTCAGCTTCCTGCAGCCCCCATACCATGCACCAACAACACAGCACCTCTTCTGTGGCAGGACGTTTAGACCAGGGGACCTTAGCCAGCTCACAAGCCAACATCAGACTAGAACATTCTGAGGTCTCTCAGCAGCAACAAAAACACTTGTTAGCACTCATCCAAAGTGTCATGACAGTTATATATACATTTTAATAAAAACCGAGGCAGCAAAGGGAAGCTGTCGTGGATATAGATGCCACCGAGGAAACACAATTCAGTAATAATAATACCCAAGTTTCCACCACTGTACTGCAACGTCTTAGTGGCTAACACTAGGGGATGTACTTGGCTGCAAACACGCTGCCATCAAAGGTGAAGAAGTATTTGGTTACTAAGTAACATCTCCCACTTTACTACCTCTGTGCTGTTTCCTTTAACTTCAGTGCCCCAACTCTACTTGCTAGAATCTTCCCCACACTTCATATTTGAATATAAAAGCCAGCCCCGCCAGAGTTCCCACAGTCCCAAGCTACTCATAATCATCATTCTTGTGACACCATATATTTTAACCATTGATGGAAATGTCTCATTTAACATGCCAGACAAATTTATTAAAGAAAGTTGCCATAGGACTGGGGATTTGGCTCAGGAGTAGAGGGCTTTCTCAGGATGTCAAGGCCTTGGTCTCACCTCCCAGCACTGGGAAAATAAACCAGTTACCACATCATCTCTGTTACCCCAAACTATATCTGAGAACTACACCTGACACAGAGTTGGGGCTCAGAAATGACTCTTGGCAGGCTCAGAAAGAGCCAATAAATAATACAGAATACTAAATTTATCTGTAAGCATGAGGACTGAATTACCAAGGTGATAGGGAGCTCATGTGGGTTAGGGACCATATTTCTTCTTTCTATGGAGATATATGTGGTGAGCTGGACTGAAGCAGCTGCCCAGGGAACAAGGAGCAGGAGCTGGGTGATCTTGATGACACACAAGACCTGCTCATCAGCTACACCCCACAGGCAGGGCCAGACTCCCCTGCTCTCTAGTCTGGGCCTCATCTGGCTCACTAATCCTTAAATACTGACCATTTCTTCTTTATTACCGTATTTTCACACTAACCATTCTCCTCTCCCCACCTCCAGTTCTAACCCTGGCTCTCCATTAAAATCACGCAGAGAGCTTTCAAAAATCCTGTTACCGAGCTGTAATACCCTGGCCAAATAAGTGTGGTTTGCAGAGGTGGGACTCAGGCCCAGGCAGTTTTGAAAGTCTACAGCTGAAGGCTGGGATGACCACTGTACCACTACACTGATGTAGCTGGTGAAGCTGTTGCCATCACCCAACAGGAAGCAGGGCAGTCCAACTGTTACCACTCTTTGCTGAGAGCATACGTTCTTCCACCACTGCCCCTCTCTCCTGGAGGTTTATGACCTCACACCTCCTCCATCTACTCCCTGAATGCCTAGGTTTCTGGGGACACCTTGTCCTCACTCACATGGAAGACCTTCAGGCAGTATGGCAAAGGTCTCTGGTGCGGTACACTGTCAGATGTACCCGGGAAGGAGGACAAACGTGTCTGACATCTATGTCAGGTGGATGTAACCAGTATTCTCTTTTATCATCAGTGTTTAATGGAAGTGAGGCAGGAGCTCAGAGCAAATGGTAAAGAGTACGCTAAGAAACAAACATCCTTGAAAGTAGAAAGGGAAGTGGTAGGAGAGAGGAAAGAGATCAAGTGCAGGGGAACTGACAGGGGAAGAGGGGTGGGGATGAATACAATCACAGGACATTCTAAGTGTTCATGAAAATGCCACAATGAAACCCATTACTCTGTATGATTGACAAAGCTAATAGAAATGTTTAAAAATAAATGTCTGAGTGCTAACTTCTTTGTGGTTCAATATGTAGGCCTAAGATGTTAATTTAAATAATGAATAAGGAACTCTCACGTGTTGGAGTCTGAGATGATGCATATGATTACATTGAGTTTCACGCAAAAAAAAATGCTTCAGCAGTTAGGGACGTGGGGTGCGGGTGGCTTCCAGCCAATGACTTCCCCACTTCTATTGCATTTTCACTGTGCATGTGAGAGGAGAGCTTCCTTATGAAAGGAAGCCTGTGATTGTGAAAGAAGAGGGAGCAGTTCAGGGGCCCAGGAAGCTGGGTAGAACCTGAAGACGTGGGGCTAGGAAGAAAACGTGTTAGAAAAAAAGGAATGGCCTAAGATGAGATGCATGAAACTATGGAGGAAGGACAGGAAGGAGAGGGCACCTAGCTCCATCTCCTCCTCGTGTGGAGAACAGAAGACATCAGTGTGCTGTGGGATGTCTTTCTGTACACTGTGAGTATAAGTTGCTCTCATTGGTTGATAAACAAAGCTGTTTAGCCAATGGCGAGGCAGAATAAGGTTAGGTGGTACATTCAAACTGAAGATGGAGATGAAGAAGGGTGGAGTCAGGCAGAAGCTGTGAGCCACCACCAGGAGAAGCAAGATGTGAGAGAACAGGTAATGCTGTGAAGCCACGTGGCAAAACAGAGAAATAGGAATGGGTTGAGTTACGTTGTAAGAGCTGGTTAGTAATGAGCCTGAGCCATAGGCCATACAGTTTGTAATTAATATAAGCCTCTGTGTGTTTACTTGGGACCAAGGGCTGTGGAACCAGGTGGAATACAGGAAAACTTCCAGCTACACCAGTGGTCCAAATGTTCTGCTGCTTTGGTAGCTTTGGAACTATCAGACAGCACCTGGTTCTGCAGCTCAGGCTGGCCTTGGATTTGTGATCTTCCTGGTGTTGCTTCCTTCATGCTGGTATTATAAGCACCGCAATACCAATTGGAGGATATTTTGTTTATGTATTTATTATGTGCATATGTAGTATGCATATGTGCATGTGTATGTGGGTGCACGTGTACATGTGTCTGTGTGAATGTACATGTGTATGTGCCTGGTGCTTGTCCTCAAGTTTTGAGACAGAGTCTGTCATTGATTGGCTAGACTGGGCAGCTCTGGGCATCCACCTGTCCCCACCCCCCAGTGCTAAGGTTATGGACACATGCCAGCACATGCAGATTTTCCACGGGTTCTGGGGTCTACACTGTGGTCTCCATCCTTACATGGCAGGCTCTTTATTGGCTGAGTCATCTCCTCAGCCCCTGGTTGCCTGCTTTTTCACACACATAATCTGAGGTGCCCAGTGGGTTGAGCAGCAGATATAGACATATCAAGGTTGCATGAATATATTACAGACTTGATAGGTCCCAAATTAAATTTTCCAAGAGGAAACATGGACATAGACAGATCAGCTACTGCAATGGGGATAATATTTTTTAAATAAGGCCAAGATTTAGTTACCTGCCATTTCCTATATCAATAATTTTACCTCAATTAAGAAAAAGATAACATCAGGCCTGAGCAAGTTAAGAGTGAATTTGCATCTGAAGATGAGAAATATCTCTGTTAACAAGAAGGGAGCAACATGCACACATCATTTCTCAAGAGCCTGGGAAGAGGCAGCCTGACGGCTCAGGATCCACAGACCCCTGGAAGCTCAGCAGCTGTGCAGTGCAGCTGGCAGCTATCACCATGGCAACATCTCCTCCCAGGAGAGCAGCTTGGTCCATAGAAACCAACCATCATTTAAAAATTAACGCAGATGATCCTGCATTGGATCCTGCACAACAAAAACCATTTTTATAGAAATGCCCTTTCTAAGGACATAATTGGAATAAATGAGCATATTTGGAACAAATTTGAATATAGATTGTGAATTAGATGGGTCGTTCTCAAACTTCAGCTTGTTTCAGACTCACCTGGTAAGCTTGTCAAAACACAGATGGCTGAGCCTCATCCCCACAAAGTCTGATTCAGTATGGCTGGGCTTTGGGCCAGGACTCTGTATTTCCACCAAGTTACCAAGTGGGGCTAATACTACAGATGTGCGGTCCCCTGAGGATTACAGTGGCTTACATACTCGCATTGTTTCAGTGCTAATTTCCTGAGTTTTTATCACTTTAACTGTTGTTATGAAAGAGAAGGTCCTTGGCCTTAGAAAATACAGGAGCTATTTGGGAAAAGGTTAGGTCTGGAACTTTGTGTTAGTTAGCTTTCTGTTGCCATGACAAAACACGTGAGAAATAAACTCAAAAGCAGAAAAGACTTGCTTTAACTCCAGGTTCCAGGCAGTAGCCGGTTGCCGCTATTGCTTTGGGGCTGTGATGAGACAGGTCATTATGGCAGGAAAGCATGTGACTGAGAGAAGCCACTCATACTCTAGCAGCTGGGGAGGACGCGTGTGAGGGAGGCTGGCACTCCGATACCACCTTCAAAGGAATGGTGCCAATGTCCTCACTTTCCTAAGGCCCCACTTTCTGGAGTTTCCATCACTTCCCAATAAATAGGCTAGCAGCTAAGCCTCTGTATCACACAGGCTTTAGGGAGATGTTCAAGCAGTTCAAGATGCAAACCACAACACGTTTATTCTCAAGTAGTTCAGGGAAAAGCTAGGTAGAGTGAATATACATGGAAAAAAGAAATAATGAAGCAAATGTGGGCTACGGAAAGCAATATAACTGGGAAGTCTGGGGAAAGGGGGTGTGTGATAAGATAAAAAGGGAGATTATGGAATCTACTTTTAAAAAGGAGCTACTTGTTTTAAATAAGATAAGTAATGAAAATTTTTTGGTCTGAGTTTATCAGATGTTACTGGACTGGACATTGTTAATATAGTGGAGTAGACATCGTTAAAATAATCTTGACTATATGTATTGTATATACTTATTGGATAGTTTTTCTTGTATTAGTTATAAGCTTTTTTAATTTTAGACAAAAAGAGAGGAAATGTGGGGGTATTGTATTCCCCAAAATATTGTGTATGCTAATAAACTTATCTGGGGTCAGAGAACAGGACAGCCACAATATTAAACATAGAGGTTAGGCAGTGGTAGCATACGCCTTTAATCCTAGCATTCCAGAGACAGAAATCCCTCTGGATCTCTGTGAGTTCAAGGCCACATTGGAAACGGCCAGGTGTGGTGACCCACGCCTTTAATCCCAGAAAGCGAGCCTTAATCCCAGGGAGTGGTGGTAGAAAGCAGAAAGGTATATAAGGCGTGAGGACCAGAAACTAGAGGCATTTGCCCTGGAGAGGCCTTTGGCCTGGAGAAGCCTTTGGCCTGGAGAAGCATGTGGCTGGTTAAGCTTTCAGGCTTCTAGCAGCAGTTCAGCTGAGACCCATTCTGGATGAGGGCTCGGGGCATCCAGTCTGAGGAAACAAGACCAGCTGAGGATCTGGCAAGGTGAGATAGCTGTGGCTTACTCTGTCTCTCTGACCTTCCAGTGTTCGCCCCAATAACTGGCCTCAGGTTTGATTTTATTAATAAGACTCTCTAAGATTCATGCTACAGGTGTGGGAGATGTGAGTAGTCTCACAACCTGTCTGGAAGCTCAAAATTACAGTAAATTTTAAAAAATATCAAAATTAACATGGGAAAAGAAAGTTAGAACATGTCATCTACACCTGTCACACATGGCAGCCGCTAGCTGCACAGGCCACTGCATTTTAAGTTAATTGAAGTTAAACAATAAATTTTGTTTATACCAAATTCCTTAATTCCAAAGACAAAAAGCCAGCGTGACTAGAGGCGACTGTGGCAGAAGGCACAGGCCACTCAGTTTCCCCACACCTTCCACTGAGCAATGCTGACCTCAGTCGAAGGTGTTTTAAGATATGGAAAGCATCTTTAGAAAAATTTAGTGTGCCCCCAGGTGTGGTGGCCAACACCTACAATCTCATTTCTTGGGAGATGTAGGCAGGGGGATCAGGAGTTCAAGGCCAGCTGTGGCTACATAGTGAATTTAGGAACAACCCGAATTACAGAGACAATATATTAACATTTTATAAACAAATGATTGTGACAAAATCAGCAGTGGAGAAAATAATCATCATATGTATTAATAGTTGATTCTTTTCCTGAAAGAAAAGTTTATCAACTAAGGGAGCTAAAGAAGAAAAAGTATTAAATAAGAACAG
The DNA here is from genome assembly GCA_902168415.1 of Peromyscus melanophrys. Lineage (NCBI taxonomy): Eukaryota > Metazoa > Chordata > Mammalia > Rodentia > Cricetidae > Peromyscus > Peromyscus melanophrys. The sequence goes on from CABHPR010142093.1 coordinate 16,901, forward strand.
GTAGAGCACAGCATAGCTACATTGGAAACACATTTTCCAGAATGGCTATTCAATGCTACCATCCTACGCTCCTCATCATCTTACTGATTTTCTTAACAATCCATTATGTAAAGAAGTTACATATCTAAGTAACTGGTATTCACTACCACCACCTGTGTGTGTGTGTGTGTGTGTGTGTGTGTGTGTGTGTGTGTGTGTGTCTATCTATCTGTCTGCCTATATTTCTGCCTCTCCCTCCCTCTCTCCTCCAAGCAGAGAAGGAGCAAGCCAGGAGAATGATTTAAAGGAGAAAGGCCAAGGTTTAGAATACTCCAAGTTCATTCAGATGAATCTGACTCCTGGTTTCTTAGTGGCTGATGCATCAGTAGATGTGGAAGCAGTACAGGTGGTCTGGGTACAGTCTCTACTCTTCCTTCTGCCTCTTTTCAAATATACAGCACCCTCAACTTCCATCTGGTTGTCCAAATTCACGGAGCCAAACAAGCTTGCCTTCTGTTCCATCCACAAAGAGCCTTCTTTCTTCCCAATATAATTTCCTTGGGGTTCCAGGGCTACCCAAGTAATGAGCTGACTAATTTCATTTTCTATGGTTTCAAATCCTCCTAAGAAGTATTTGAATAGCCTAGCTCAAAGACCATGTAGGCATAATTTTAAGCATGACATCGTCTATTATGCTCTGTCTGACCTCACCCATCCTATACCTAACCTCTGAGTTGTAAACATAAAGATCCACACCAACAGCTTCATATTGTCCATCTTCTCCTCACTCATCTTTCTAAGTTTCATGCTCATTTCAGACTCAGAAAAGCACAAAGCTGTTACTTTAAGAGAACTGAGAGTAGCAGAGAAAACTGCAAATACTAAGTCATAATTCACAACTCAATAAATAGGAAAGGTTTCTCTAGGGGAAATAAGACATATTCAAAATCTCAACTATCAAGCAATAGAACTGGAAATTAAAATGTGAGCTATGCCTCCACTGTATGCAGGCCTTGGTTAAGAGTCTAGATGTCCATCTAAGCATTCATTATACTATTAGAGGAGGTTTGGGCAACCTGTCTCCATATATGTAAAAGCACTCCTCTGCAGATATTCCTTCTTAAATATTCACTCTGATTTGTCAAAGGCAGAAAAACAATCATTAAAAATGAGTTTGTCCATTGGGGAATAGAACATGGGAATTTGGGGGCTGGCAGTTCAAGAAATCCTACTACAATTGGCATCCAATCTTGACACAGAGACTTATTATTAACTTTATTAACTATTAATGCTCAGCCTTAGCTTAGGCTTGTTTTTAGTTAGCTTTTAACTTAAATTAACTCATTTCTATTAATCTACATGCTGCCCCAAGGTTCATTTACTTCATCTACAAACTGTCCATCCTGTTTTCCTGCATCCTCCATGTCTGGCCCCTGGCTGGCTGACTCCCTTCTCTCCCTGCCTGCCAGCACCAACTATCCCTCTTCTGTCTAGCTATTGGCTGTTCAGCTTTTTATTAGGCCAATTAGACCAATTAGGTGCCTCAGGCAGGCAAGGTGAAACAGTAACACATCTTTACATAGTTAAACAAATGCAACATAAACAAAAGCAACACATCTTTACATAGTTGAACAATTATTCTGCAACACAAACAATTGCAACACATCTTTACATAGTCAAACAAATAATCTATTCCACAACATTTGTCAGTTACTTAGAGAAGATTACTCTTAGCTACAAAACATGAGGCACCAGGCCTTTAGAGTTCAACTTGCTGTTTGATAACAAAACTTTTGATATATCTCTTTATATAAAATTGTTACCATGCAACAGATTTTTACAAATATTTCTAAGAGAGAAGAGTCTCACCTCACAGTATTCTGTGATAATGCAAAAATTGTTCTGCTCCACAAAGCTTGCATGGAACTTGACAATGGCTGGATGATTTAGTTTGGAAAGGAGCTGTGCTTCCACATTGGCCTGAACAGTTTCATTCGGATTTAATTCTCCAACAGAGATTTCCTTGAGTACCTTTCTGCAGCCAAAACAAGAAAAAAGCAAAGTGAAAAGAAAAAGAAAGAAAGACATTAAGAGTTGAGAAATACGTTTAACACATATGAGCAAGTAGTATAGAGTCCCCTCACTATGCCCAGATGATCGGCTGCTCAAGGGTCTAGTTCTGCCTGCTACGGTACTGATGCCCTGGGCCTGCTTCCTATTCTCGTCAGTACCATGGTGTCCCACAGCCTCTGACCTCCACACCTATCCCCTCTACAGAAGGAAGGACAGACATGGAATCTTGAGCACCACTGCTGGGATGCTCCTCCTCCTCCATCTTATTAGACATTTGTTTTCTTTCATGGTGGTCTGTTTCCATCTCTGTGTGTTCCGTTTTGTTTGTATCTGTTTATACTCATCACTACTTTTCTATTTCTGTCTATCTTATACATCCTCCTTCCCTCACTCCCTTTCTGTGTCTTACTCTGCTGTGTGTGTAATCTCACTCTTGCTCATACTCACTCTTGCTCTCCCTCTCGTTGCTCTAAAATGGTTCCAAACCTATCAACTGAATGTCAGTCGGAATGCTTGCTATTTATTTATTCTATCCTAACTGTCCTTGAAATGCTATGCTTTATTGCTAACAGGATTTAGGAAGATAAAGTTTTAACTGAAAACATTGATAGAGATAGTAAGAATTTCGATCCTGGATAAATAGAAGATCTCACTAAATCTCCAAATCATTAATTTAAAAATTGTGATAGCATCACAAAGAGCAGACCAAAACACTACCTCTCCCCATCTAAGGGAAAAAAAATGTCTGATGAGCAAACCAATTACAGCGCCACACTGTAAACTAGATTGCCTGGGGACAGCACTCGAGCACGCCAATTACACTGTGCAGACAGATGCTGCTGACTGCCAGGGAGCCCGGCTGCTCATTAAGGCAAGTTCTGTAGGACTCCAGCTAGAAAACACTTTGCAAAACCTGTTAAGAGTCACTACCTGGGCATATTAGTAGAAATGCTTAATTAAAGACTGTAACCGACTCATAAACTAGCCATCAGACCCCAGGCACGTCAAACAGGTGCTCATGTCCTTGCCATATGGAGTACCCAAAGCTGGTAGACTCTCTGGCATGCCCAGGAACTTCTGTCCTTCTGTTTGGGAGATGCTTACCCAAATCATTGGGTCTAATTCCAGGTCTGTTTCTGCCATTGTGCTCACTATTATGAATTTACTTATGATATAAACTGATGGAAGATGAATATCAGTTTAGCCTTGCTAGGAAAAAAAAAATCAAAGGCTTACCAAAAAAGTTTGACAATGACAAGTGGCAAAATCATACTTTCAAACATGTCATTGGCATGCTAGTTCTTACTGGGGTAAGCTTGTAAAACTGTAGTCTGAACTCGGGTTTCTAAGTTCTCAGTCTACCTTGAAAAGGATAAACCTGGATAACTAGATGTTTATGGGTGTGCCTTATGAAAAAAGATGAAGGGGGAAATCTAACCAAAGGATTTTAGATTTTGATAATACATAATAAAGTTGGAGATGTGAAATGTTTTAAATTTATCTTTCAATGGATGTTGTTCTAATTCACTAGTTGTTTCTTCTACCCATCCAAGTACCAGCCCCAATTACACTAAGGAGGCTCCTACCACTGTTTAAGGAGTGCTACAAGCTGTCCATTCGCTCAGCAAGTCTTTCCCTCCAGCTGTATTACTGAGAAATAACAGCAATTGCCTCGGGCAATGCCAGACCTTGCTACTTCAGGCAGCCATGGGGCTCAGAAGCTTTGCGATTGCAGTCAGTGCGTTATTGTGTACATCTGAGTGACAATCTATGGTTTAAATGTTTTCAGTAGCATTATAAATGAAGGGGACAGGGAGACACTTCAATATCAGTCACACAAGCATGAGGACCTGACTTTGGATCCCTAAATATCAGGTATAATCTGAGCATGGCAGACAAAGGGATCCATGGGGCTCACTGGCCAGCCAGTCTAGCCAATCAGTGAATTCTAGGTTGAGTGAGAAACCCTATCTCAGAAAGGAAGGTAGAGAAGTGATTGAACAAGACATGTCCTTGCCAGCCTCCTTACACACCTGCACACACACACACACACACACACACACACACACACACACACACACACGAAAATTCTAAATCAGAAACTGTCCTGCAAGTTGAGAGTGTAAATATGAAAAACTTGTAAAGTGCCCTCACCCTCTGGTGTTAAGGGATTAACATTTGGGTTTTCTGCTAGACCAATAAAAAAAGTCACATTGTTTTTCTCCAAAACCTCAGAAGGAAACCCTTGGACTCTGAGATGACCGTCATTGAGAATACACTTTTCTTAAGATGTAAGCATTTTAGCACATTCATTTTAAAGGTTCTCCATAGTCCATTCATTTTAAGCTCATCCTATCCCCAAGAAAACCAACAGGGAACTGTCAGTTCCCACAAAGAACACATGGATGGCAGGTGCGGGCTCTCTCCAAGAGATATGCAGGCTTTGATTTCCTCTTCCCTTCCCCAGAAGTTTTTCAGTGTATTGTAATTTTAAAATTAATTTAAACATTTGGTTCTCTTCCCTAACAGGTGCACTCACATTGTTTTCATTAGATGCTAAAGAGCCTATTAGACCTCTTCCTTGATAATGAAGCAGATTCTACAGAAATGCATGGTGGGTAACTAACATTGTATAAAAAAAAACCTATTTTATTAAGACTTTTTTAGGGAGTGGGGATAGGCCTGTTTTTAGAAGTGGTGCCTCAGACTGTAAATATGCCCCCAAAGAAACAAAAATGGCATATGAAGACACATTTTCTTCTCTAGCTTCTGAAGGGTATACAGCAGCAAGCAGTTTAATGACATCTTCATAGTGCTTTCAGTAATTTACCCTGCCCCAGCTGGCATGCCGCTCCAAAAGTCACAGTGCTTAAGCATGACAATACAAAAGCCTTACACAGACTTGCAGTGTTCTCTTGCTGCAGAGGAACGTGTGCTATAAAAAGCTTGAACATGCTTATTTTCCAGGCAAGCATTAGCTACTACATGATAGAACATGAGATTTTCCATGGGATTTTACCCAGGCCCTGCCTGACCACTCAACAACACAGCAGAAGACTGTATTTGCCCATAGCTCAGCCGAAGAAGCCAGTGCTGTTAAGATAGGTGGTATATACCATACCATCGCTAGGGGACACAGACACATTCTGCCTTCCTTGCCTAAAATTATGTCACTGGACCAACAGGGGAAACTCTTGTGGCGTATCAATGTGAGACATACCCACTGAAGACAGCATGGAAGCTGGCCAAGTCAAGGGTGGTTTATCGCTTGCTCGGTGGCTCTCAGCCTGTCATCCCTTCCTAAATAACATGACAGAAACTTATTTTATCAAAGCCTTGACTGTTTGGAGGAAACTTTATGACAGCAGAAAGGAAAGCCATCCCTGAAGACCAGGCCCATTTTTTCAGACCCCCTCTTCTCTTGCCTTAGTGCCATGTTGCTTTCTAGAGTCTGTAGTAAACTGTCAAACTTTATAAAGAGGTTTTTGAAACTTGGGATAACTGTCACCAATTGGTTTCCCTTGAAATCAGTCTACTGTTTCCATAAATGAGACAGATAGATGGCATATTTGAGAGATGAACTCTGCATTATTTCCTCCAAATGTCTGTGTGTTCTTTCACGACCTCCATGTTCAGCCAGAAACAGACACTGCCTCAGGACCAAAAGAAAACCACTACAAATTTGTAACTCAGACCTCTGGCTCTTGGGTCTCCAGGAGACAAGAGAAGCCTACAACACAAATATCTGGAGGGACTCTTAGCCAGTGAGTGAGTACTGTCCCCACCCTCAGAAAAGAAAGAGGTTCTCTGGACCAGGCCAATGTGAGAGGGTCAGGAAACAGATGGGAAATGAAATGTTTCTGAGCCCTTGAAAGCAGCTGAGATGCTGGAGGCCAGGCCCAGGGAGAGAGCTACACGTGGAATTCCAAGATGCAGCCGAGGGCTCAGAGCAGAAGTCCTGCACACTCTTCCCAAGACAGAGCAGAGCAAAGTGCAGAAACCCACATGTCCTTGTCCAGCTGCAGAAAGGTCTTCAAGTGGCTTGTAAACACATGTACCCTAGAGGGCTCTAGAATATTCAGGATCCTGTGTGAGCCTCACCTGAACACTGGAGATGGAAATGGCCTTCAGTGATGCCAACGTCTCATAGAGGCTTGCCAGGGCAATGGAGGCAACTAGACCACTTCCTAGCAAGCTTAAAGAAAACTAGGATCATTTCCTTTGTGACTTAGCCACCGACATTCATGCTGTACACAGTGGTAAATGCAGCACGTGAACACTGTGTGGTTCTGGTCCCTTCCCTTCACGTACTGAGGAAGGCAAATATTAAACAGAAAGGTACGTGTGCAGATACGTGGGCATAAATATATGCTTTTAAAACCTTAGACCTCAGAGACGAGTGATTCGATGTTAGGGTGAACAGCATCTGATGTCAGGACTAGGGAGGCACTGTGATAAGCAACTATGGTTTCTGTTTAGGACAGAAATCACAGGAAATAGGTTTTAACTAAACAAGAAGTTTGGAGGGTTTTTTTTTCTGCTTTTTTTAAATTCAGAGTTTAGCGAAGGAGAGTTTTAAGATAGCGCTTTTCAATCAATCTAACAAGGCAGTAGGTATTTTATACGCCCTTCTTAAATAGGAGGACCTCCATTCGCCTGTTGCAGTTTGCAATGAGCCATCACTGCGGCACATTCCTGTCATTTCAGCAGCCCTGCTTCTTCAGACACCTTTCTTATGTTGAGAAAGATCCCTGGGCTGTGAACCCAGCCTTCTGCAGACGACAAACACAGACAGGAATCCCCTGCCCCCCGCCACACACACATTTCACAGCCTCTCCTAAGTTTGGACACTGATGTTCTCTTAAATCCGTTGTGCCCACCTGAGATCTCAACGTAGGACTGAGCCACATGAAGAACTAGTGTGGCAGGGCTTTCCTCTTGCTGAAGCAGGTGTTGGGCCACACCAGTGCAGTGCTGTGACCTCTACCCTCACCTCTGCCCTGCTCCCCATGCTTCTACAACTGATGCGAGCTATCTATTGTCCTTTACATCTAAACTAGGAAGGCTGTCAGCTCTGACCTCCACCCAGGAGCCCTGACAGATGCAGCTAAGTACCACCACAGACCTTGCAGGTGTGACCACAAATCGCTGCTAGCCTGGGTTGGTGAGAATTGAACTGCCAGAGGCTAAACTCACTTGACTTAATTTACTTTCTTCTTAAAACTTAGACTCTGTACTTTTTCCAATCATGGTCTCAATATCTCTCGCTCATACAATCCCTCCTCTCTCTCGCTGATTGGACTCCCGGAGCTCCACCTGGGGCTCAGCTGTGGATCTCTGCATCCGCTTCCAGCCGGGACCTGTCCTTGGTGCATGGACTGGCATTTTGGAGCCTGGGGCCTATGCTGGGACACTTTGCTCAGTCTTGGTGTAGGGAGGAGGGGACTGGACCTGCCTTGGCTGAGTCTACCAGGCTGAGCTGGATCCCCAGGGAAGACCTTGCCTTGGAGGAGGTGGGAATGGGGGTTGGATTGGGGGAGATGGCTGGGGGATGGGAGGAGGGAGGACGGGGGAATCTGTGGCTGATATGTGAAATTAAGTTAATTATAAAATAAAAATATTAAAAAAAAACTTAGACTCTTCCAAAGGACTTAAGGTCACAAAATTGCTCTTTTACTTTATGAGTAGAATATCATGATAATATTAACATCTCATTTTAATGGTATCTCATCTCCTTTAATATGACATACAATTTTATTGAGTATAGAAACATGAAATGCAATGGCAGAGATGGATCATTTTTAGCTAGTAAATTGATTTAAAAAAATAGAAAAACCAAAATCTAAAGATACTTAAAGCTAGAGGGGAAATTCCAGAGTAGGGAGAATAGTACAGAAAGGAATTTTGTTGCTGATGCTTTTCTTTCCTTTGACAAGTCAAAAAAAAAAAAAGTATCTTTAATGCCCATGGCTAGAAAAAAGACAAAATTACTCACTGGGTTATCATCACATGGTATAAGCATGAGCTGACATTTGCTTTTTAACAATTAAATCTTGATCCCAACTCATTAGGGACTGGGATTCTAATTCATCTGTATATTCCTCTGCACCTCTGGTCACAAACATGCAGCAGGGTCCTTGGCCATGGCAGGGGCTTCAGTGACATTAAAACATGGACAGCAGACAGAAGCTGAGGAGCAGGCTGCTGACATCAGACTTCAGGGTCTGTTCAAGGTCCCATACAGCCACTACCAAAGACCTAACGGTAGGAAATGCCACACTTCTGCTACCTTGCTGTCTACAGATTGCCTTCTGTGTGGCACACACCACGCTGTGGGCTGGGGACACAAATGTAGAAAAGGTAAAGCTCCTGCCTTCTGAGCCTACAGTAAGCAAGTCTAGTCAGCCTCATAATAAACCTACAGGAGAGCTGGGAATGAGGCTGAGAGCCCCAACCTTTCACTGGGGAGAAAAGAAAAGCAAAAATCTTTGGACTCCAATGCCAGGACTCTGACTTTTGTACATACAAAGTTCTAAATAACTGGCTGAAACATCTTTTCCCCAGGTGAATCCCACAAAGTAAAAAAGTGAATTTATGATTATTTGATATTCTCCCCCAAATAAATCAATACCCACTAGAGGAATGACTCTATTTTCAGTCTTTGAATAAGGTATATTTGAATAAGCATATAGCTTTTAAAACAAAACTATTTAATACATTATGTAATATGAAAATGCTGTGGACACATGCTTTTCACTGAGAGGAGATATTGCATTATTTCTTTTAAAAACATTTTTAATTCCTTAATAATTCCATAAATTGCATTTTGATCATATTCATGCCTTCCCTAGCCTTCTCAGACACAGTACCATTCCATACCCACCCATGCTTGTGCCCTCATATTTTAAAGCCCACGAGTCCAATTTGTGCTGCCCATATACTACTCTTGGGTGTGTGCTCAACCTAATGGGAAACTGACTCTCCCATTCCTGTTAGCTGTCAATTACCAATGCTCCTCTGCTGTGGGATGGTCTGTATGTCAAATCTGTTGCTCTGATTGGTCAATAAATAAAACACTGATTGGCTAGTGGCCAGGCAGGAAGTATAGGCAGTACTAACAGAGAGGAAAAAAGGAGAGAACAGGAAGCTGAGTGAGAGAGACACTGCTAGCCGCCACCATGACAAGCAGCATGTAAAGATGCCAGTAAGCCACGAGTCACGTGGCAAGGTATAGATTTATAGAAATGGATTAATTTAAGATATAAGGACAGTTAGCAAGAAGCCTGCCACGGCCATACAGTTTGTAAGCAATATAAGTCTCTGTGTTTACTTGGTTGGGTCTGAGCGGCTGTGGGACTGGCGGGTGACAGAGATTTGTCCTGACTGTGAGCCAGGCAGGAAAGCTCTAGCTACACTCCTCATATAAAGGTAAGACTTTGAACCCACCTCTTTCCTCCAGGCCAAGATTTTGTCTGGCTTGAGCTTACGTAGACAATGTGCACACTGCTTCAACTGCTGTGAGTTAATACATGCAGCTGCCCCATTGTGCCCAGAAAACACAAAAAAATTTGCTCTAGTCATCCACCACCTCTGGCTTCTACAGTTCTCCCACCCTCTTCCCTGTGATCTGAGTTTGGAGCAGAGGGGGTATGATAAAGATGTACCAGGCAAGGCTGAGAACTCTGAAGTGACCAAACCACTTTTTAAGAGACATGTCAAATATCAGGTTCACAAACCACTCCTTTCTCCCTACCCACGAACCCCCGACTTTTACCCAAAGAGCCTTGAAACTCAAGCATGTTTTAAGAATAAGAGAGCGGCAAATTACAACTAAGCTCTACTCTGCTCTAGAAAACTCTTCACAGTCTTTCTCCAGAAAGAAGATCCTGAGATAAGAATCTGTGTACAAGTAGTCAATGCAGAAAAGCAATAGGAAAACAAGAAGGTAAGCTATAGAAAAGGAGGAGGCCATTACAAGGTTCCAGAGAGTTATCAACATGAACATTGGTGCCTTGACTCTGTGGAGCAATGCTGAGAGCCAGTGACTAATGTGAAGCTCAGAGTTCTCTGCTCCACAGAAAAGAGTTGGGGAGCTGCTCTTAATCCACCAGCTTCCATCACTCCTGGTTACCTGTGTTGCAACCTTTCCTCCAAATTGAATCACTCCCTTCTGGAGGGAGGATGGAGACTCAGCAGACTGAGGTAGCTGATGAGACTCATGAAGCTCAGCACAGCTCAGCAAACTACTAAACTCCTAAGGCCCTCCCCAAGATCAAGTGAGCAGCGAACCATTGCTGGGGGTAGAACTGGGGGAGCCTCCTGCAGGCCATGCAAAGAGCTCCAGGGATGGAGCTCTCAAGAGTGTGTGAGTCCTTACCTATGCCAAGGTGGGCTTTTCAGTGATACAGCTGCCTTTGATCACCCATACTCCTGTGAGTAACCCCAGTAAACTCACTGACTCACCCAACTAGACTTGAGTAGAAACACTTCTTGGTCTGTCATTGTTGCCCTATCTGAGGTGAACATTTGTTTGCCTCTCCCCAGGAAAAGCCACACAACAGGACTGCTTCCTGGGAGCATGAGTTCCCCCTCACCTCTTCTATCCTGTCAGAATATAGTAGACCCAAAATTGCAGGAGAGCCCACAGGCAGAACTGCAGGCTTTGCTAGTGCAGGCTGGGGACATACACAGAGTGTGTTATGTGCTCATAAGACACAGACAGGACCCCAATTCCACCTCCCCCCAGGATAAAAATGAAGGAAAAGTCCCAGTTTACAAGCTGGTCTGCTGCATCCACATTCCTGAAGATGGCAGGTGTTTTGGTTAACTTTGCACAGCTGTGCCCTGACTGACAGAAACAACTCAGGGGAGTGGAAGGGTCCTTTCTGGCTCTGAGTTTCAGAAGGATTCAGTCCAGGTGGGTAGGTGGAGCACCTCTGTCCCTAGTGAGAGAAGCAGGAGGCTGAGAAGCTGCTCACATAGAGCAGAGGACAAGCCAGAACTGGGGGAGGGATAGACTTCAAGGAGATTGACTTTTACCAGCCAGGGCCCACCCTCCTAAAGACCCAACAGCCAAACTAATGCCACAAGCTGGGGACCACGTTCAAGGCATGAAACTGTGGGGAACATTTTAGATTCAAACTGTGTGGTGGTGTGAATGAGAATGGCCCCTACAGGCTCATATAGATGAAAGCTTGGTTCCTGTTGGTGGAACTGTTTGGGGAAGGATTACAAGGTGTGTCACTAGAAGTAGGCTTTGAGGTTTCAAAAGCCCATGCCAGTCCCAGTCTTGCTCTCTTTCTGCCTGCTGCCTGTGGATTAGGATGTGAGTTCTCAGCTTCTGTCTCAACACTATGCCTTCCTACCTGCTGCCACACTTCCCACTATGGTGGTCATGGACTAATCCTGTGAAATTATAAGCAATCCCCCAATTAAATGCTTTCTTTTATATGTTGCCTTAGTGATGCTATCTCTTCACAGCAACAGAACAGTAGCTAAGAAAAGTAATTAATAGTAGTGCATAGTAATTCCTAGACAAAGTGAAATCAAGTTTCACAAATATAGATAGATGATAGATAAATAGATAAATAGATACAGACAGACAGATAGATAGATAGAAACGTCAGAGATAGATGATAGACAGATTATAGATATATGGTAGATAGACAAATAAATAGGGAGATAGGAAGATTATTGGATGGATGGATGGATGGATGGATGGATGGATGGATGGATGGACGGACAGATGGACAGACAGATGGATGGATAGATGGAGCAAATAATACTACAAGTAAGAAACAAGTAAGATGGCTCAGTTGCCTTTAGCCTACTGGCTATGGGTGAGATAGGACCTCTGTTGGTCTTTTCTGTATCGAACACACAGATTGCAAGCCTAGTGCCACTTTGAGATCTTTGGCAGCAATTAACTATGCAGCTCACACAATTGAACCTGTATGATAATGAGTATTCAGAGACAGGTAATGCCTGGGGGCACTCACCAACCTAAGACAGAGCATCTGTGTGGCCTGGGCAGGCATCTCCATGACGGGTAAGGTGACCTGCTGACGTCCCACGCAACCCAAGTCAGAAGCTCATTTTTTAATAAAAGGGGAACCTGTAGGGCCCTGGCCCCCATTTTGGGTAACTGTTGCCTTGCTTGTACACCTTGACCTTGATATCCTCCCTATGCTAACTCCCTGCCAGGTTCCACCCTCCTGAATGCTTAAGAGAAGTTCCTTGTCTATGTTTCCTGAATAATGGGCATTAACAGCTTAGATGCAAGATTGTAAAACATCAGTAGCGAACTTCTGCCCTCCGGGGTCCTCCCATTGTGCTGTAAGCCTGTATTTAAGACCTCCTCCCCCCCTCAATAAATGACACTCAGCATTTAAAATTTAAAAAAAATTATATCTATATATACATATATATATATAATTGAATGAATACTGTGAATGTAATCTATGAATACCACAAATGTGATTAATATCATGAGTGTAATTAATGAATATCATGAGTGTAATTTAAAAAATAAATAAATAAATAAACAGAAAAACAAACAAACAAAAAAAGAAACAAGTAAGAACAGAACTATTGTAGACATTTTTCTGTGTGGAATTTTGCTATTTCTGGGTATAGTCTAGATTATATTTCCAAGGCTGGTACCACAACACATTTTGCATGTTGTTTTTCATTTTTACAGAGAAGTGAAAAGTTTGAAGATGGGTGTCACCTCATTAAAAAAATCACTACTCATAAATTCAGTGATTTTTTTCAGTCTTCATGGGTTATAAAAATAAAAGAGAAATATGTCATAGTTAGAGATGGGGCTGATGCTTGTGGACACTCTTAGTAGAGATTCTGCAGTGTTGATGCAAGAATCGACACAGTTTCATGATAATCCACATCCAGCCCTAGTCACAGGGAGAAAAGAAAAACCTCCAACTACTGTGTTGTGTGAAGCCCTTACCCCAGGACCCCAGGATTTGATCAAGGACTCTAATGCTTTTCCTGGGCATGAGACTGGCCAGTGTATTTGTACACTCCTTACAAAGCAGCCACTCTCTTCCCCACCTCTAAAGAACGGCCTCCAGCAAGCTTCTAGGACAGTCTCCTGAAGGTCCACTGAGAACAATGCTTTTTTTCTCTCCCTTTAGCCCAAACTGAGTGGGTTCCCTCACAGAAGACAGCTTCTAGAACTTCTCCTTACTCTGTCCTTTACACCTAGGTGTGTAATGGACCTGTCCCAACCTCAGCACTCAGCTGAGGGTCCTCCTCTCACCGCCCTTTCTCTCCTATGTCTTGAGACAAGCAGTTGGGCAACTGTATGTTTCCTCTTCCTAGAGACGAGCAAAATCACCAACTATTGAAGCTTAAGTATTTCAAATACACCAGTAGTTGCCTATGTCAACATGCCACTGGTCCCCACCCCCACTGCCATAGGCTCCTGCTCCTAGAGTAGAACCTGATTCTAATTAGGCATGCCATAGAGCCTGAGAGGTGGGAAGAGGTCTCCTGAAGCGTTTGAAAACCCATATATTTCTATAATCATCTGACAGTGGAGAAGAAAGAAAACTACTCATATAAAGAATTACTTTGTTTTACGTAGTCTGAAGCCTAAGCTTGAGATATTAAAAATAAAGATAGCAGGTGATAGAGGCACAAAATTGACCACAATCGTTTTTAGAAGAAAAAAGTAAAACAAAGTTCTAAGAGTTTAGGTAAGCAAAGTACAGTGGCTCACACCTGTGATTCTAGTACTTGAGGCATGAGACAGGAGGATCACTGCATGTTCTAGCTCTGCCTAGGCTACAGAGTGAGATGCTGTCTCAAAAACAAACAGAGCACAGAGGTCCTCATACATCCACATTACTCTGCACTATTGCCAATAGCAAGGATATGATGGCACCCATCAGCCCATGGATGGATGAGGAAAAGCAGCACCTGTACACAATATAACTTAGCCAGGTCCTTAGAAAAATGAAATTATGGGATGGCAGGAAAACGGATGGAACAGGATGCTGATGTGACCGAGCCCCAGGAAGACATAATTCTCATTACTTGTTCTCACGTGAGGATCCCAATGTATGAGGTCTGTATGTAGGTAAATAAGGGCTTGTAAGAGGGCTACAGGCCATCAGACTAGACAGAAGACCATGAGTGGGGACCAGAAGTGTTGAGAGCAGAGCAGAGGGCAAGTGTGATGTGAAAGTGAAAAGGATGCTATTGGGGTGGGAGCTCACTAGGGAAGGAGAGCTGTAAAGAAGAGGGGGAGAGAAATAACAAAAATTCTGTTTGAAAATGCCACAATGAAATCTAATCCTTTGTAAGCTAATAAAAATTTTAAAAAGTGTTTATTAACTTTAAAAGACTATGGGTAGCAATTATTTGTATTGAAACACTGAGAAAAGTTTTCATATCAAAGCCTTTCTTAACTCTTGCTGGTATAGGCTAGGGTCCTCTCCTGTCTGTGCCCCCTATCATGCTGTTTGTGACAATATTTTCTTTTTTCTTTTTTTCACTTTTTTAGGGTGGGGGTTTCAAGACAGGGTTTCTTTGTGTAACAGCTCTGGCTCTCCTGGACTCACTTTGTAGACTAGGCTGGCCTCGAACTTACAGAGATCCACCTTCCTCTGCCTTCCAAGTGCTGGGACTAAAGGCATGCACTACCTTCCTGGCTAACAATGTCTGCTTACATTCTTGGTTAGACTGTAGGTGCTCAAAGGCCAGGCTCATACTTCCTTCTCATGGAATTCCCCATTCCCGGGAGCATCTATATTTGAATGAGACTAGACTTGTGCATTCCTCACTCTTCAGTTCACTCCATAGGCCTCATTTATGTCCACATTTATTTCTTTGTCTTTCTCTGGCTGAGGATCATCATATTTTGTTCATGACAACAGCCCCTGGTACATATTGGCTGCCTCAGAGACATCTGTTACTGACTGCATGATCAAAATCACGGCACCCCAAACACTGGAAGCAAAGGTCCTGTAAGTCACAGCTCTTACACATGAGTCCCATTGCCCCTTGGAACACTTGTTAGCACGGCATGCATCAGAAGATGTAAATTTATTTGAAAAATCTGCTTCCTGGTATACATACTGGAATAGAGCTAGAAGTTGGCACACCATAGGGGCTGACAATAACATTCACACAAAGGAAAATGGAGGTGAATGACGGGGCAAAAGGCTTGGCTTAGTCATTTCACAAGATGGCAGAGAAATGGTGGCACCCAATGCAGGCATCCTGCCCCAAACAAGTGCAAGGCTACCCAGTTTGCCCAAGCCCGAGCCTATCCCACCTCTTCTCCAATTTGGGGATGATTTTCTGTATTTGCTTCACTTTAAAGGTAGGCTTGATGCCTGGAGATCCGACCATGGCAGCACCTCCAGCCAGGAAGGTCCTGAAAGGTTAAAGGAGTCACCCAAGGTCCTAAGATGCATCTCAGCAGAGGCAGCATTTACTCTGAGCCAACCACTGACTCTAAAGAAGAAATTTTTGTCTCTGAAGGTAGGATTATTTTTTCTTTCCTGTTTAGTCATGGAGCTCCTCAGTGTCTAACAACTAAGAAATCTAAAATATGTTTTAAAGAACAAAAACTCCTACCACCCACTCTCTTCATGTCCTTAGAATTAAAGAAAAACAAAAACAAAAACCACATCTAGTGATTTGGAATATGGGCCTCCTTCTGACGAGGCACTAATGAGGCCATGTCTCCTCTTCATTAATTATCGCTTGAGATTTAGAGAAAAATCTTACTCATTGTCAATTAGAAAGCCACAAGTTGAGGCAAGCGGGGTGGCACATCCCTGTAATCCCAGTACTTGGAAGCTGGAGACAGGATCTAAAGTTCAAGGTCAGCCTCTGCAACAGATCATAGTCTGCACCCTCAAACTGAGTCAAAATATACTCTTCTTTCTTTTAAATTGTTTTTGCCAGGATATTTAATTAGAGCAGATGGAATAGTAACTACTGTACACACTCTGAAAATCACTCAGTTTTGAGCAAACCAAGATTCTGTTTATGTCAGCAAGGAAATTAAGGAGCATAACAATGTCAGCAAGAATATGAAAAAATAATTTACTATGGGTAATTGGATTATCTTTTGATATTACTGTTATAGGATGCAAATTCATAATTAATATTAGGTTAATATCTAAAATGCAATATTGGGATGAATAATTCATGTCATGCTTTTATTTTTAGTATTACAGGAAAATATTAGAATTGTATACTTCAATGAGACAATCAGTTGTGATTCAAAGACTGCCATGAACCCAGGATACAGTGACAAATTGAATTTCAAGAAGCAACAAAAAAGTTTCATTTTTCTTGGCTAGGTAAAGCTGATCAAGCAGAAGCATTGCTTAAAGTAAAATTAAATTATGATGTAGGCAAGATTTTGGTTTTCCAAATATGAAATGGAAAAAGGAATCTAAGCTTTGGGGGCGTGGCAAAATGGCAAGAACACTTGGCTAGCATGCCCAGGGCCCTGGGTCCACCCCAGCACTGCAAACCATCACCACCACCACCACCACCACTACCATCATCATCATTGTAGCAGGTACTAGTTAACCTCAAGTTACAAAAAGGCAATTTTTTTAAAGTTTCTAATTCTAAATTTTGGTCTCTCTGTCATCATTATGATGATGAACTTGAACTAAAATCTTCTAACTTTAGCATTAAAAGGCTGTTCCTTATGTTTTTAATGCATTTGAGTCTTTTCTATTTCTGTGTGTACTTGTTTGTCTGTGTACCACACATGTGGAGGCCACACACCAAGGCAGCTGTCTTCCTCTATTAGTCTCTATCTTAATTTCTGAGTCAGGGTCTCATCACTAAATCTGGAGCTCATGGATTAGCTAAACTAGTGGGACAGTGAGCTCTGGGGATCTACATGCCTACAAACACACACACACACACACACACACACACACACATCACATCACATCACATACCACATACACACACCACAGACACACACACATCACACACACATGCACACATCACACACACAACACACACACAACACACACACACACACATCACACACACACAACACACACACACACACACACACACACACACTGCCCAGAACTGGTATTACAGAAGCTCACAGCCATGGATGGCTATTTGCGTGGGTACTAGGGATCCAAACTCAGATCCTAATGCTGATCATAAGCACTTTACTCTAAGCCATCTCCCCAGCCCCTTCTCCATTTAGATGAGAAGGGGAGGAAATGAGGTCTGGCTAGCATCCCTCCATTAGAGAGTTTAAGCAACTGATTCTGGGTCCTATGGTTTTGCTGGTTGTGCTTATACTAAAATAAGCCTGCTTTGTACAACTAAAAGGGGAAGGCCTCACCTACCAACGGAGTTCAACCAATCTACAACTAGGAAGATCTAGTTCCCAAAACTCCAGCTTATAGACTTAGTCATTTGTTTCTGGCACATTAAGAAACCGCCGTGGACTGCTAGAGGAATTAGAGGCTGAGGAGGGACATGGCTAACCCATCTCTGGCTTTACAGGCCTTCACTGCTAAGGGGAGCCTAGCTGAGGAAAGTGCCCTGGCTTCTGAGCACACAGTGGACCTCACAGGAAGGGCTGTGTACTTCATCCTGCACACTCACACTCTCCGGAGGAACTACATAGGAGATCATGGTCTCATGTGTAACACGGAGAACAGGACACTAAAAGAGGAGTCCCCTGGGAAACTGTCGACCAGTTCTGTTTCCAGAGTTTCTGGAGTTTCTTTGAGGAGAAGTCAAAGTGTTTCCATGTTCAGATGCTGACAGGAAGAACATTGTTAGGATCCTAAGGTGTGATACCAGTTAGGGCTCTAACAAGAAACTCATAATCTTAAAGTAGTTCTCACATTTTACTGTGCATACTAATCACCACGGGAACTGCTAAATGCTGCTTCTGAAAGTGGAATAGTACGGGCCAGAGCTGGGGAGGTGAAGGAGGGCGGCATGGAGAGAAGACAACAGGTTCAGAACTACAGTCAGATGGAGGGATGGTGTCTAATGTTCTGTCATACAATAACATAACTATTGTTGACCAAATTAATTGTATGTTTCATGACAGCTAGGACAGTGGCTGTTGAATTTCCTCAACACAAAGAAATGATAAATGCCTGAGGTGATAACCATGCCAGTTACCGTAGCTGATCTTCATATACACGAACACACTGTATTCCATTGAAAAGTACAGACATTGTGTATCACTGAAAATGTTCTTAAATGCTGCCTCTGGTGTGGCAGGTCTAGAGAGGGCCTAGGGACCTGGCTTTCTAACACAGGCCTGGATGCTGGCCAGGGCAGCTTCTTCAACCAGAACCGCATGTTAAGCAGCACAGCTGTAAGTAATTAGGGATCCAGAAGCCTGCCTCGGAGAAGAGTGTCAGATAGCCCTGGTCTTCCCTGAGCCCGAGGAAGAGGCTAATTGAAGAACAGGCCAAGTGAGACGGCATGCAGCCCCATGAAAGCCAGTGACCCCGCACTCTCACTCAGTAGTGAAGGACAGGCTGTTAGACTAGCTTGTTCATCACACGGAGCAGGATGCTAGGACAGAAAGCAAGGCTGAACTAAAGGTTCCTGAGAATACAGGCTTTTGTTCTGTTTAAAGCAGGGTCTTCCCAGTGAAGCCCAAGATGGTCTCCAAAGTGAGAGCCTCCTGCCTTCTGAGAGCTGGGATTACCGGTGTGCACTACCGTGTCTGGCAACCTGTAGACTACAAAGTACCATTAAGAAAGTCCATACAGTTCGGTCCAAATCTTCTAACTGTAGTTTATACTGGTTTCCTCACATTCTGTTCCCAGCAGTGACAAATTATAGCTTCCCACTGACCCTCCAAAATTTTCTTGCTGCACAATTTATTAATTTAATGTATTTATACTCAGTCTTACTTCTCAGGTAATTTGACAATTTATATAATAAAGCAGAAAATTAAGACCAAACGAATAGATGGAAAAGGGAAATGAAGAAAAGAAGATTGCAAAAATTGTTGCTAATTTAAAAGATTTATTTTTATTTTATGTGTATGGGCACTAATACCTGCATGCATGTATGTGAACCATGTATATGGCAGCATCAATGGAGACCAGAAGGCGGCATCGGAACCCTGAAACTGGAGTGGTTGTTAGCTGCCATGTGGGTGCTGGGAACCAAACTCTGGCTCTCTGTAAGTGCAACTAGTGCTTTTAACTGGGAAATCTCTTCAGTCATTGTTACTATTTGGGGGGTTCAAAGGCAGCTCCAAATTTCATAAAATATATTACTATTATCATTACTACTATTCATGCTATGGCTGCTACTGACAATATGTTACAGGTGCCTATTATAAGAGGCCATGTCAATCTCTGGTTCCTTGTGGACAGGTAAGCCAGTTTTGATTTTAGTCACAGAGTAATGGAGGATATTATTTGTGTGTTCAGCCGGGCATAGTGCTCTGTAATGCTAGCGCTCAGGTCTCAGGCATCCCCGCCTCCTCTCCAGCACGGCAGGCATAGCAGGGGACAGGGGGCAGTGCAAGTCCACTGCTGCCTGGGAAACTTGTCTCAGGATGGGTGGGAGCGGGGAAAGGGTGGGACAGCTGCATCCACTGCCGCCTGAGACTCACTAGCTGGGAAGTGAGCTGTGCTCAGGATGGGCACTTCTTGAGTACTGGGTTTTAGAGATTTAGCACTGTAGCTTGAGTAAGTAGCTCATGATGATAGTAGCAATGTTATTTTGCACAGCTCTGGTTGTCAAAGAGGGAGAAGAATCCTATCTTCTCCACTTTGCTCAGTTCTAGGCCTCACTTTCAACCCATGTACTGGTGGGAAACTCTGACATTTCCTACAACCAACTACTGAGAGAAATGGAATAAAGGGCTCCCAAGGACAGGGTGGCCCAAAACCAATAAAGATAATGTCCCTGGAACAGGGTCTCAGATATGAAGGGAGCGTATATGCTATGGGTCCTAAGGCCCTTACTCTCTTCCTAAGACACTTAAACCCCTTAGCATTTATTCTAGGACCTGAATTCTAGATCATATTTACAAAGACAAGTAGGGGGTGGGGAAACCCACAGACCTGCATCCTTTCTTCCCAGTACAACAGAGAAGAGTGAGATAGAAATAAGAGAAGGTAAAAGGAGAGAAAGTAGATGGGTCAGATTGCTGGTTAAGGATCAGCCAGCCCAGTTGACAGAGTGCCCCCAAATACAGGGTTTCTTTTAAGTTTTGTCTATCACGATGATTCAAGAGCTATAAAGATCTTTACCAAGAGACTGAAAAGAGAAAAGTAGTATTTGAAAAGAATCACTATCCTTGAGCCTGAGGAAAGTAATGAGTTATTGGCAAGCCCAAGAAGTGACTGTATTTGTAAATGAGGAAAGGCCTGAGTTAAGGTGACAAAGGGAAAGGGAAGCAAATCAGAGAGACCCTTGAGACCTGGTGGACGACTGGCCATGTGGGGACAAAGTAGACAGACGCAGCACTCTTCACCATCCTTCAGGATCTGGGGCAGCACCTACAAGAGGAAAGGATCCTTGCCATTGGATTTGCTAACTCCTACAGTCTAGATGGTCCAGCAGAGATTCCTCTCAAGGCTCTGAAAATGTGAGTAAAAAAATACGGGCAAAAGGTCCAAGTCAGAGAAGTAGACTTTAGGGGTGCTTGCTTTCAGGTGAGAAGGAAAATCAAGGTAAAAGGCTCCTTCAAATCTTCTCACACCCCTGGATCTAGATGACCACAATTTACCTCTGTCACTATAGCTACATTTTCTTAAGAGTTTCAAGTCAGTGCAGCCAAAGTATTCACAGTTGTGTGCATTGGCTTCTTTCACTCAGGATAATGTTATAAGCTGGAGATCCCAGAAAAAAAAAGAAAAGAAAAGCCTGGTCTACAGAGTGAGTTCCAGGAAAGCCAGGGCTACACAGAGAAACCCTATCTCAAAAAGCCAAAATAAATAAATAAATAAAATATATTCTCAACAGGCCACTTTCTTACAGGAAACCAGGAGTTAAGAACATCATCAGGTAGCATCTGAAACCTGTAACACTGTTTTCCCCACTTTGCTCTAACTTATGATTCCTGCCTTTATTTATGACTTTACTTGCTTTATAAGTAATAAAATCTCATGTAGCCATTGCCACAGTAGAACGTGTCTTTCATGAATCCATATTCTCAGGCCATGGACACTCTTATTTGACTCAAGAATAAACTATTTCATATTCCCTTTGTAAGAACTGTGTTATGGCATTGACAATATTTTAGAGGGCCCTTTACCCTTGAAGATACTTTTTCAGACAAATGTAGAGCCCATTAATCATATTGGAAAGTTGAATGCCCCAATGAGAAAAGCAACCAAAGCCCACAGTTCATGATGATCATGTACTACCTTTATGTCAAAGAACCTGTGGGAAATCTGCCCAAATGAGATCACTTCATCCTTAAAATAAAAATAGTGCAATTACATTGACTATCTAATCTACACAAAACAGCTGTCATGAGGTACAATGTCTTGCTCCCCACTCATGGCAATACCAGCCTACACTGTCTGCAGCTGGGTTCTTAGGCATGGAACTGCACAGTCACGTGAAAGCCAGTGCTCAGGAGGATCCTGCTTTTGGATGAACACTTTGATGTCATCAGCTTATAGTTTTTAAACAAGGGACCCTGCATTTTCATTGGCATTGTGTCCCACAAGCTATGTGTCTGGTCTAATTGACATTATTCTGGCATAAATGTTACTTCTAACTCTCACTAAAGAAACCAACCTGATTCTTCATCACTAGATCATTTGCTTTTATATGTTTAAGAAAGTGAGCTGTGTGGCTCAACTATATCAATCCCCTGTGTCTTTCAAAGCTACCAACATCCTTCACACATAAGTGGTACAAGACTGTGGTACATATTGGGAAGTCAAGACTGTTTCAATGCCTATGCAAATGAGGTGCTTAAAGGCATACTGTCACCAAGGGAGCCACTTTAAAATTAACTTTTTTTGAGTCTCTACAAAAGCATCATCAAAGGGAAATAAACTGCACACATATTTTGATACATGGGCCATTAAACATATGTACCTCACACCATGTTAATGGATCTTAATTTAGTTCACTTCTTGAAAGGACTATAAAAAAAGAACTAATGCACATATTTACAAATGGACAGAGCTTTGATAAATGATTTACATGTTCATAATTAGGATTCCTTATGGCTCACTTTTTTTAATTTTTGAAATTAGTTGTGTGTACGTGAGCACGCATGCCAAGTCAAATGGCTCAGTGGGGAAAGGCACTTGCTGCCAAGACTGATGCCCTGGGTTCAACTCCTGGAATCAACACGGTAAGAAAGAACCAACCCCTGCAGTGGTCCTCCCATGTGCACCTTGTCTTATAGTTCTAAAGTTCTAACCAAGTAAGAAAATGCCATAATAACATCGCACTAACTCACTGTATATAAAACACAAAGTTAATGTATATATTCAGATATATATATATATATTTCTAACAACTTTATTGACGTTTACTTTATACAGAAAAACTGCACTTAAATGTGTACAATTCGGCAAGCTTAAACATGCATAAACCCATGACAGACTCACCATATATAATATCCTTCTGTTGCCTAGAAAGATGGCTCAGAGGATAAAGACACTTGCTGTCAAGAGTAATGACATGAATTCAATACCCAAGACCTACCCAGTAGGAGGAGAGAACCAACTTCCAAAAGATGTCCTCCGACCACCACATGAGCACTACAGTCCCCACACACATATGCATGTTCATATACACAAAAAATAATAAAACATAAAATAAATTTCTCTTGCATTGAATCACTAGTCCCAAAGAGAAAAATACCCTGAAATAAAATTCATAGTAATGTTTTCATGAAAACCAAGAAAAATAATGCCTTAAGGTGAGGAGATACTCTTAGGCCAAGTCCCCCCAGGAGGAGCTATTGGCAGTTGACAGCTAGCTCCTAGGGGAGAGAGGATCATTCTCTTTGGAGGGTGTCCTCACTGGTAGGTTTCCATCACTCCATCAGAGGTCCTGCCCACACTCTTGCACACACGTA
The DNA here is from genome assembly GCA_902168415.1 of Peromyscus melanophrys. Classification (NCBI taxonomy): domain Eukaryota; kingdom Metazoa; phylum Chordata; class Mammalia; order Rodentia; family Cricetidae; genus Peromyscus; species Peromyscus melanophrys. The sequence continues at coordinate 40,014 of CABHPR010142093.1, forward strand.
AGTGCTTCTCACTTAGTCGGTTATCAAAACACAAAGACAGACAGACAGAGACAGACAGACATGGAGTTGGAAGGAGTCAACTAGGGGATATGGGAAGATTGGAGGAAGAGATGGGGGGTTGATGATATTTCATTGTATGCATGTATGAAATTCTCAAAAGAACAATTATAAATAAAAACAATAACAGTGGTGATATGTTTACATGACAGTTTTTCACAAAAACCACATTTTCTAATACTAAAACCTGAGCTGCTTAATTGTGCTTTACATTCTACATTAAACACACTGGGAACTTCCCATCATCTCCTTTGGTGGTGGTTGCATGTAATCCATAGCCTTGCTTTGAACAAGTGTGTGTGTGTGTGTGTGTGTGTGTGTGTGTGTGTGTGTGTACATTTAAATGCACAGTAGGATTTCCTTTTCCACTTATTCTATTAAAATTAAAAATGTCTATGGTTCTAAATAAAAAAGGATGGCTTTCACTATAAGAATTTGAAAACGACTCTTCACTGTTAGTCAGGGGTTCAGAGATCAGTGTGCTGCAGTTGATTTGTTACGCTTTGTTTTGGGTTTACTATTGCTATTTTGTGCTTCTAGGCAGTCAGTGCAAGAACTTGTACATGTAAGCAACCGTTTACTATCCAGAAACGGGGATGAGCAGCACCCCCAGTGGGTCTCATTTATGATGAGCAGCATCCCCAGTCCTGGATATTAAAAAAAAAAAGTTGGGTGTGGTGATACATATCTTTAATCCCAGCACTCAGGAGGCAGGGGCAGGCAGATCTCTGTGAGATTGAGGCTAGCCTGGCCTACAAAGCGGATTCCAGGATAGCTATGATGTTACACAGAGAAATCTTGTCTTGAAAAAACAAAATGTTGCCATTAAAGTACTTTTTGTCAAAAGAAAAAGTTATACTGTTGTTAATACAGAATAATGTAAAAATACATAGTTTCTGGAATTAAAAGTGTAAGCTTTGCGAAATGTTACTTTATGCATCCCACATTGTAAGAGAATGGATAAAATTTGAATCATAAAAAATTAGAAAAAAGAAGTTAAGTCTCCATTCCTAGATACAGATTTTATTTTTGATGTTTAGTGGCCAAGCACACAATTAAGATACAAGAAACCTCAGTTTAGAGATGAACCTCAGTATAGTATTTGCCTACGTACGAAGGGCGCTGGGTTTCATCGAGGCATGAGAGAGGGGAAAGACACAGAGGAAGCAGGGAGAATAGTTCTGTTTCCCAGCACACCCTCCATCTGGGCCCAGCACCTCCTGTGGCATACTCTGCCTCCCAGATGACCCCTGTGAAGACTATCTCAGGATCTTAACTTAGGGTCCATTTCCCTCTCTTGTCTAAACTCTTGTGAGAGTCTTTTAAGGGACTGCGGTAGAGCCTCATACAGGGAGATGAGTCACTGGGTCTCATTTATGTAAGAAACAAAGGTAAGTGATGCCCAGAGAGAACACCAGAGCCTTCTGTCCTCAATATGAAAGGGAGATTCTTCACTTTCTGAATGGACTTGATCTAAAGCTAGTTTTGCTATGCCCTAGATGGGGTTACAGACGGAGCTGGGTTGTCTGCTTCTGTGGCTGCACCCTTAAGATATGACTATATCTTTTCTGAGCCCCCTTCTGCCATGTTCCTTCAAGGCAGGAACCTGCATGTTTGGGTAGCACAGGCTTTGCTCCAGTCTACCAGAACCACAGACACAAGCTGGCATGAGTTCTCACCAAGAGGACTTGACTCCCAGAGCATTGCAAACACGGTTTCCCTCACTATCACACATAGGCTTTCTTCTGAGAGGAGGTACATGGATTCGGGGTAACAACAATAAACAACAGTCCCTAGGGCTGCTGTCACTTGCTGACCTGCTCCCTGTAAAAATGACTCCAGTTCTCCAGTAAGAGAAACTGAGCAACACCCAGTACACTTGGGTCTCTGCTCTACTGTACAGACCAGAAATATAACCATATAGGAAGATATTTCCTTCTGCTACTGGAAAACAAAAGCATAGAAATAATTTTGCTTCAACATCCTTCAGTAGGCTTTCATTTGGAGAGTAAATACTTAGTCACATAAGACTACAGTATTAACTACCAGCTCACTTTATCTGCTATGACTCATATCACACATGCAAGGCCCTCCCCCTTTCATTTTTATCTCTAACACTAAAGAACATTTTAGTACTACAGAAGTCTAGGTATTGTCTATCACATTCTACTATCCCACCAGACTGTCTTCTCCCTCAAAACAGACTGCAGAGTGCACTGCCCAGGACAGTGGCCGTCACTGCCATCAGTCCATGCACTGATCATGACTGAAAACAATATTCACACTACATGTTCCTTGCTGTAAATGCTGTTTCCTCACTTCATATCAACCAACCATCTCCACTGCATCGAGCGGGTGACTGATGTAAGTTCTTTGTATTTCTTTATGTTTTAATGTATAACCTGGAGATAAGGTCAAAAGAGTGATTCCCTTCCACTTGAGGGACAGCAAGACATCAGGACCCTCCTTTCCAAAGAGGTGAGGTGGTGTGGCCAGTTTATGAAGGGTAGTTTATTAGCCACCAGTGAGACAGCTCAGTGAACAGGGCCACTGCCACCAAGTTCATGACCTGAGTTCAATCCTAGGCCCCCAGGGTGGAAAGAGAGAATTACTCCTGTCCTTTGGCCTCCACACATACATCATGACACATATGTGTATGCATGTACACATACACAAACACACGCACACATGTGCACAATCGATCAATTAACTCATAGATAGATGATGTACCTATGAGGAGATATCATCCCTGCCTGAAGCTATTACTGTTACGTCTAGAAAGTAGGGGTAAGCAGGCCCCCTCATGGATCAGGGAGCAGAGAACAGACAGGACCTTTAAAGGGTAGTGGTTTTATACATTGAGGGACACCCATTTATTATATGTCATAACATATGCCATTTCTACCAACTTCTTGTCTATCAGTGATCCCAAATGACTACTGGGAGACCTTCATCCTGTAGTTCTCTAGGCTCATCAATCTATATCAAGATTCCAAGATTCACCACAGATGAAGCCAAACATCTTTTGCTTAGGGATGCAGACTTAGGGCTTCAAATGCTTACCCCCTGCTGTGTGTGTGTGTGTGTGTGTGTGTGTGTGTGTGTGTGTGTGTGTGTGTGTGTGTGTTTATGTAAAGACAGAGGTTAACAACAGGCATTTTCTTCAATCGCTCTCCACCTATTTTTTGAGACAGTATCTCTCACTGAGTCTGGAGTGTACCAATTTGGCTATACCAATTTGAAACTGGCTGGCCAGTGAGCCCTAAGGATCCATGTATCTCTGCCTCCCCAATGCTGGGAATAAGTGCACATCATCACGCCTTGCTTCTTATTGCGTGGGTTCTGGGAACTGAACTCAGGTCCTGGTACTTGCACTGTAAGCAGTTTACTCACTAAGCCATACATCTCTCTCGGCCCCAAATGCTTCTCTTATTACTACATTTATTAATATTAATTATTAATTCGTGGTGTGCATGTTGGGGTAGGTGAGGATGTGGCAGTCAGAGTACAACTTGCAGGAGTTGGTTCTCTCCTCCCACTGTGCAGGTTCTGAGGACTAAACTAGGTAGTCAAGTTGGCAGGAAGCGCCTTTACCCACTGAGTCATCTTACTATGCCCCCAAATGTTCTTAGTAAGACCTACAGCCCAGGACACACCCTCTGCTGTAGACACACACTGACAGCCTGGAAATTAATTCACCATACATGTCCAAGCAGGTGACCCATTTCTGGACTACCCTAGCCTTGATACACTATGAATTAAAATTCATAGTAATCCTCTTACTAATAGTATATTCAAATTGCATTGTATTTTTGTCTTCATCTTATTAAATGTAAATATTTAAAGTATGGTCAATATTTCATTGTCCTGTGTTACAGTTTCTTATGTAAAAAGAATGGAAGTGAGATCTATGCCTCTCAGCTTCTAAGATGTCTTGATCTGTCTCACCTCACTGGCCCATTAACTGACATGACTTTCATCACTAAGATCGCAGTGTCCTTCACAGCACCAACTAGCTGCTTGCTGAATGATGGCAACTGCTCTCTGCCCTTCTGTGGACAAGTGGAGACTTCAGCTTTTCTTTCAAGAGAATGAGAGCACACGTATATCTGTGTGTACATGTAAGGTAGGAACGTCCATCTAATACACAGAGGGCATGACAACACAAATCTATCCCATCCTATAGAAAATGGTCTGTGAAGATAAAAAGATTTCTCCAAGCTTATTCCTCAGCTGATCTGTGCTTTTCCTAGAGTATGTTAATGACCCACATTTAGCCTTTTATTCATTTAGTCAGCAAAACTAAAGTATTGGTAGACCTTAATTAAATAAAGACATTTGGACCGTGAATTAACGCTGCCATTAGAAATCCTGCCATGTCACAATAGTTGATCTGCATGTCGCATTACCACCATCTGCTGTTCATCATGGCCAACTTTAAAACAGGGACTTGCATTCTTCCTTCTCCTGCTCCGTCTCTTACCAACACTGCATGTGTTTATGACTTCTCATTTCACATGATGTGTAGCACTGTCAGTAATTCCCAGCTTGGCTCCTCAGTTTACCACCCTGGTTTACCTGGGGTGGGAAGAACAGGTAGCTGGTCACACAAGTTTGGGAACTGCCATCAGATCTGTCCAGGTCTTTGAGCCACAGCCTGCCTGAGTAGATCTAAGTATCCAGAGTCCCTTGGAAAGGAATCTGCCTTGACTCTGTAAAACCCAGTGATTTACAAATGTGTTTCACCATGAAACCTTTTTTAACTATAGAAACTATACTAATAATTTCCAAAGTACAGTGTTGGGTGCTCTAAGGTTTAAGAGCTGGTTCTGAAAACTTACAGCTCTAAATGTCACAGTTTATCAAATGTCTGCAAGGAAAGAAGACAGTTTTACATGGACTCTGCTTATAAATAATGTGACACCAGACTCACACCTTTTCTTATATAACCAGGAAAACAGGATGACAAAATGACTGTTGTCACTGTCACTCCAAAGTGGAGACATTTAAGAGAGTGAACAGTCATCCTGTCACCAGGCTCAGTAACAGTCTCTAGTGGGCATCTCTAAATTTTCCAGCAAAACATCCCCCAACAGCAGAGGATTGGCTTGTGCCCCTGGAATAGGACTGGCAGGGCATGTCCTGCAAATCTCATGTTTTATCTTAAGAATCCATGCAAAAAATAGTGACATATTTGTGAAGTGACAAATGTCCAGGCTTGTTCATTGTGGCAGTGTTTGCAATAACAAAAGATTTAAAATAATCCAAATGACAGCAATAGAAAAATAGTTATTCTACAGTCTTCCCATGGAACACACTATTGAGCTGCTTAAAAGAAAAAGAAAAAAGAACAGTGTATTCCCCACATACAAACATGGGCAAATGTTCTAGATATTTTGACAGACTAAAAAGCACCAAACACTATTAATATGCTAGAATTTATCATAAGGGGAAAGTAGAAAATAAGACTCAATATTCTGAAGGTATTTGTGTATGTATACATCAGTTCTGGGAGCATCTATTCAGAAATTCATTTTTAGTTAATGGATTTGATTTGAGTTTTGTTTAGTTTTGAGACAGGCTATTATATAGCCCAGGCTGGTCTGGAACTAACAATCTACCTGCCCCAGCTTCCTGAGCACTGCAGTTATAGGTGTGGACCATGTTGGGGGTGGGTTGGGGAGGGAGGGAGGGAGAGAGAGATAGCAGACAGACAGACAGACAGAGACGGGGGGGGGGGGAGACAAACTCAGGGTGTCAGTCCTTGCCTTTCTGCCTTGTTTGTGCTAGCTACTTTCACTCCCGGGTAAGCCAGGCTAGCTGAAGAGCTTCCAGTGGGGTGACAGACTCTTGCACTAATGGATCTGGGCTCTATGGACCCAAACTCTGGTCCTCACACTGAAGTGCTTCAAGCATTTACCCACTGAGCCATCCCTCCAGCCCAGGAAATTCCAAATAATGGCTCAGGGGAGGGGGGGCTCTAGATATTTTGACAGACTAAAAAGCACCAAACACTATTAATATGCTAGAATTTATCATAAGGGGAAAATAGAAAATAAGATTCAATATTCTGAAGGTATTTGTATGTGTATACATCAGTTCTGGGAGCATCTATATTCAAAAATTCATTTTTAATTAATGGATTTAATTTGAGTTTTGTTTAGTTTTGAGACAGGCTATTATATAGGGGGTGATAATTCACATACGTCTTAAAATTACCCATCTACTTTTATAATAGTAAAACTAAATCATTACATTCCTAAGTGGCAAGTTCTGGAACATCATATATGGTCTAGTGTATATTCAGGCCACTTTAAACCAGTCTAGTATTCTTGAACTCACATGAGCTATGATTACCTGCTTAAGGACTACACAAGACTGGCCTAGATAACATACTGCCACAGAGTGGAGAGGGCTCACCGGGCCCCACCTCCTCTAAGATCTCTATGCAGTTAACGTTACACTGGACGGAGAGATCCTTCCTTCAGTGGTATAGCCACGAGGAAGGTACCTATGATACTCCTGAAATAATCTCTCACACAGATGCTTACAGGCAACTCTGATGAAATGTATTGGGTCAATAAAAAAAGATATGAACATAGAAGGGAGACTAATTGGAAAAGGTAGAGAAACAACAGGAATAGGAGGAAAAGACAGAGTGAAGAGGGATGAATATGACCAAAATATATTGTATACCTGCATGAAAATGTTATAATAAAACCCATTATTAGTTTACCTAAGGAAAGACAGTCTACAGGCAACTTTTACATCTCTGTGGACTTCCTAAAAATAATTTCATAAACCAAGAGAGCTATAAATGTCTTCTACATTCCCTCAAACTGAGATTTTATTTGTAGGTGTAAATGAGGCCAGAATTCAAAAGACAAACAGTGTGGGGACCAGCGGGGAGGTGGCTGTCACTTTCATGAATTCTGATTCTCTCTCACAGGCTGTTCTCTTTGGAATCCCTTCAGAGAAATAAACAGGCAGAGGGACAGCAAGGACCTGAACTCCACCGCGGTCTCCTGATGGTCTCTTGGATATTCATAATCATCATAGAATGATTCCACCTTTAGATTTTAGTCCAGTTGTAATAATGAGTTATGAATAATTGATCGCCGTGTGATAAATTATTCAGGCAGGCACACAGTTTCCAAGGAATCCTGGAGGGAGCCTGGTTAATGGCTTAAGAGGAGCCAGAGGCAGCTGCCAAGGGGACACATTGGCAAAAGCCCTTGCTGCTTGAGGTGTGGGTAGTTATAGTTAATGCCTCTCAGTGTGAGCCTCTCAAGGAGGAGCCATATGAACACCTTGTGAATTTTCATGAAGTAGAAGTTCCCACTGGGTACTTGTAGTGCCTGTCCATGTGTGGTATGGAAATGTTAGCCCCGACCCCTTCCACCACCAGAACACCAGATTTGATATGCTAAGTACAGCTTTGCCAATGGAACCAGCAGTAAAGTGAAAAACTCTAGAATGGAGAATGCGTACAAGACTCATATAAGCACACACACACACAAACTCAAGTGTGAGAGCATGCACGTGCACACATACACATACACACATTTTCATGATCATTTGAGCCTAGCAAAACAATGCCAAAATAAGCTTTACAGAGGAAATTATCTATTGCTTTCAGTTTTCAGAACTCTCAATATTTACTTGTTCTTAATAAGCTTGATATTCAACTCCTTTAAAGATAAAAAGGCATACCTCAAATGCTTCAATATGCTAAGTCCAATCCATATTGAAGGACCAAATGTTTCACTCCATAAGTATTGTTGAATGTCTATCACTAATCCATCTTCTAATCTCTGTCTGCCCCCGCCCCAGTGTGTGTTTGTGTGTGTGTGTGTCCTTGTACATGTGGGTACACTCGCCTGTGCCTGCACATGTAGAGCCCAGAGGTCAGCAGTGGGTGTCTTCCCTCATTGCTCTCTGTCTTATTTTTTTGAGGCAAGGTCTCTCACTGAACCTGGAGCTCACTCCTGGGCCAGTGACAGCCCTCCCCATCCTTCCGCTTCTGCCTGCAGATCACAGGCACATGCTGCAATGCCCAGCTTTCGACCTGGGTGTTGGGAATCCAAACTCAGACCCTCACATTTGCATAGCAAGCACTTCCCCCACGGAGCCTTCTCGCCAGCACTATTTCATAACTCTCCTTTTTCAAACAACTCTGAAAACACTGCTACTCAGCGAAGTGCAGCACTCACGGCGCTCGCATCTCTAAACAGCAATACAACTGAAAAGCACTTGATCACTAAATAGCAAATCAAATATTATAAAAAGTGGACCAGCTGCTCTGTTTGGAAACTCACAGCACATGCTTTGTAGGAGGCCCAGGAGATGGAAGAACTGAAGGGAAAGAGTGGGGGCAGCTGGGCCACATATCTGGGGAAGCAGGGCGTGCTAAGTGATCAGGTTTAAAAGGATTTCTGCAAATGAAACTAATGAGAAAGAAGAAACATGGGCCAAAGTTTAATTAAAATGCTAAGTGACTAGCACATGTGGGCAAGGCTAAGAAAACCTACTTTCAAACACATTCTGATAAGAGACTCAGTATTCCAAAGTGTCTATTCTTCAAAACTCAGGATACATATGATAAAAATTCCTACATTTCAACCTTCCTTTCCCACATGCTCAATAAAGGTCATATAAGACAAATTCTATAATTTTTCACTAACCTAAAAACAATAAGATTAATTAGAATGACCTTAAGGTTAAATACCACTTGAAACTACTAAATTTCATAATGATCACCATTAGCAACTATCCAAGAGAATTTAACCAGCTGAACATTCTTGAAGGCTTTCAGGTGTCAGTGTGGATTTTCAAATGGTAATTATTATGGTAGCACTAGTACATGTCACACATATGTACATGGTCCATATGTGAAGTGTGTAGTTTTAGAATTTGATGTACACACACATGTTCCATCTCCAGAGTCATAAGAACAGAATACTCATTAAACCCAAAGTTTCCTCATACATAGGATTTAATCTTTTTCCTCCCTAAGGCAGAGTGTAAGATCCCAGGCTAACCTCAAACTAATTATGTAGCTGAGAATGACCTGGAACTCGCATATTCCTGCCTCGACCTCCCAGGTGCTGGAATTACGTGTGTGCACCACCATATCTAGTTTATGGGATTCGAACCCAGGGCTTCATGACTGTTAGGCACTCACTGTACCAATTGATCTCAACTTTGCCCTCCAGGGTTTGCTTTTTAACAACTGAGACTTTAGCTGAGGTTTTCACATAACCACCTAAATATAGTTCTTAGTATGTTCTACTAAGGGGTGTAATTATTTTTTTAATATATATGAGTACTGGATTTATGGTAACAGGATTTTACAGGGCAGCTGAGGAATAAGAAGCCACCGTGCTCTTTGCAGGCTATGAACAAATGACCAATTCCTTGGTGTTTTAAAGCAATAAAGGTCACATAATATTAAGTGCTTGTTTCCAATACTGTGAGAGTATTTATGCAGTGGAGAATAAGTAGAGGACACAGGCTACTTTTAGACTCTTTGATATTAATGATGTTTACTTCCCATGGAAATAAACATTTACAAACCATCGTTAAAAAAAAACAAAAAACAGCCGGGCGGTGGTGGCGCACGCCTTTAATCCCAGCACTCGGGAGGCAGAGGCAGGCAGATCTCTGTGAGTTCAAGGCCAGCCTGGGCTACCAAGTGAGTTCCAGGAAAGGCGCAAAGCTACACAGAGAAACCCTGTCTCGAAAAACCAAAAAAAATAAAAAAAAAAATAAAAAAATAAAAACCAAAAAAAAAAAAACCAAACCAAACCAAAACAAAACAAAACAAACAAAACAAACAAAAACAAAACAAACAAACAAAACAGCTAAGCTTAGGGAAAGCTAAGCAAGAGGCTGTTAGTACCATGCTTGATCTTGGTTTTCTCCTTTGTTGAGTTTTTGTTTGTTTGCAGCAATGAGGGCTGGGCCAAGGCCTCGCACATGGTAGGGAACTGCTCTGCTATACACCCAGTCCTGTTTTGACATTCTCTATTGAAACAGGTGCTCTCTCACTCAGTCTTTTTTCAGTGAGGGAAAACAATAAAAAAAAAAAGGAGCCATACTATTTATAAGATTTTGTTCTTGAATATTTTGTATTCATTCTAAAATATTTCATTTACTGAGATAAAAAATAACAATTAAAATAATAGGCCTTACACAGAAACCTCACATTTTTTTAAATTTGGGTAGTCAAAAAGGACAAGAAGGGACTAGTATATCCAATAACATTATTCATTAAATTTGCGTACACAGTCTCATTTCATACACTTATTTTTATGCATGTGTGTGCATGTTCTTGTGTTTATGTTTATAGTTGAAGTTTATGTTTACATGTATGCATATGTATGTAAAGACCAGAGAACAACCTCAAGTGTCTTTCTCAGCAACACTGTTCACCCTCCTTGGCCTGAGGCTCCTCAATTGTGCCTGACTGGTTGGGCCAGTGCACCCCAGGAATCTGCCTGTCTTTGCCTCCCCAGCACTGGGGTTACATGGGGCAACCGTGCTCAGCATACTTAGAGAGTTTGGGGGAATCAAACTTAATTTCTTATGCTTGCAAGACAAGTATTTTGCTGACTGAGCAATCTGCCCGGCCCCTCCCCCATTTCATATATTTAAATGAATATTTCTAATTTCCTTTGGGGATATATTTAGTGTTGGCAGAACCATTAACTTCCCTACTCAAAAATTCAGAAAACAAACACACTGAGAGACCAAATGGCATAAAGAATTTAAAGTCTGAAAATCGAAATATTCTATAGTAATTTGAATGCACTCTTTTATTGTCAACACTGATATGAGTGTAGTGTCTAAACTTAATCACTTGCTTTCCTTTTCACAATAGTAACATTAATTTTTGTTTTAAAGAAAAGGATGTGCTGGATGGTGGTGGCACACGCCTTTAATCCCAGCACTCAGGAGGCAGAGTCAGGCGGATCTCTGTAAGTTTGAGATCTTGGTCTACAGAGCGAGATCCAGGACAGGCACCAAAACTACACAGAGAAACCCTGTCAAAAGGAAGAAAAGGATGCTTGAGTGTTGTCTCCAAAGTAAGCTTTTCTGGCCTCCTGCCATAGGCAAAAAGAAACCAAGGGTTTCCCTGCATCCTAGTCACCCTAAAACATTTTGTTCACTAGCATCTCTGGTCTAGGAAAGCAGGAGGAAAGGCACACGGCTTCTTCTACCCTGAGCTATGCAGTGGGGGAGCTGAGGAAATCCTCTATCTTACAATATTGGCTTCTTTACTATGCTTGAAGTAGGTGAAAATAACTATCTGACTTTGCATTTTCTTCTCTTGGTCCACTCCATCCCAAACTCTGCACACTGCAAGATGGCCATCGCTCAGTTCTGAGCCTTCTCCAGATAGGGAACTGGCAAAGACCAAAGTGAAGCCAAGGTCAAGTCTAACCTTACTAGATTACCGATGGAAGAAACTGCAAGAACTCCAGCATTTTACAGACAATTTAGTACATTTTCATATTATAATTTATCATAGAAGACAGGACTGATGTTTTTGAAAAATGATCCCTATAAAACTGAAGAAAACTGTTTTGATATCTAGCAAGGCAATATGAGAAGAAATCCCGAGTTCCCTCTAATTTGCTTTCATAGTTCTCCAGTCCATAAACCACTATTAAATTAGATCAGCCCACTCATCAACCCTAGTCTTCCTTTACAGTCCCCACTGCAGAGAACTGGCCATAATATAAAAATGATAGCTTTAATAATGTATATGGAATGAGCTCAAAGTTGAACTATTAAACCCTCTGATGCTTTCTTAGAATGACTCAAAAATGGTAAGCACATGTTAAGATGATTAAATAATTCTGGTGGAACAATCCATTAAGTAGTATTAGTGGGTGCAATATATAAACACTGGCTTTGCTGATGGCTGCTCACTGAGTCACTGAAACTAACTGACTTGTTAGTTATCTCCTCTCTCACCCCGTCCTCTGCCCTACCCTCCCGTCCCTTTCCCCACTTAGCCCTCCTCCTCCGTTATTCTCCATTATCCCCCTTCTATCACCTATGTTCTACTATCCCCGCCCAGTCCCCCACTCCTCCCCATGGTGTCTGTCTGGTTTCCTGGATTCTGAGTTAAACACAGAAATCTAAAGATTTAACACTAAGGTATGGGTGAGAACATGGGATGTTTCCCTTTCTGGGTCTGGGTTACTTCACAATAATATTTTCCAGCTCTGTCCATTTACCTAAAAATTTCACAAATTCCTTTTTCTTCACAGCTGAATAGAATCCACTGTATCCAGATACTACATTTTCATTGTCCACTCAACAGTTGGTGGGCCCTTAGGCTGTGTCTATGTCCTAGTTATTGTGAATGGAGCAAGAATGAAAGCGGATGCGCACGTGTCTCTCTAGTAGGAAATAGACTCCTCCTTTGGTTATGTGCCCAGGAGTGGAATAACTGGATCATATGGTAGCTGTTTTTCTAGTTTTTTGAGGAACTGAACACTGATTTCCATAGTAGCATTTTATAAGGTTCATACATACTTCGTGTGTGTGTGTGTGTGTGTGTGTGTGTGTGTGTGTGTGTGTGTGTAAGAGTTTAACTGGAGTTACCATAACAGGATTATATTCCTCCTAAAAACCAAAGGTTGTTAAATAAAAAGCCCAGTGCCAGGTATGGGATACCATCCCTGAAGTTATTGGTCAGGTGTGTTCTGGAGATCCCCAAAACAACATAAGCTATTACCATTGCTCTTGGCTATCCAATAGAACTTGATGCTAAGACCATATTGCCAAACACACAACACACTCTGGCCATAGAACATGAAAAAGTCAAGCTGCTACTGACCAGGAAGCTTCTTCCCTGATGGCTAGCTTCCAAGTACCCAAAGGTACTGTGCAGGTTACTCGTGGGGAAAATGTCAACCACAGCCTTACACAGCTGTGAACATTATGAGCTATACAATAAAGACCTGGCAAGATATGCCCACAGATGTAACAGTGGCACAAAGGTTTTAAAGATGGCACTGTTTTCTGACTGGACTGAAGTAACCCATTCCACAGGAGGAAATCCATGCCTGGCACTCTAAGTCGGATCAATAATCCATGGTTGGAACTGCCCTCTAAATTTTTATTTCAATACTCACAGAATAGTGCAGCACTCAGATTTCATCAAAGAATGTTCTCTGTGTAATGAACAGTGGGTAACACAGGAACTCACAACTGGCTGAAGCATAGAGAATAATGCAAGTGGAATGCTCAGCTACAAATGGGACATTTCACATATCACATCCTGAACAAAGGCTCAGGGATATCATGGAGGTTGGGGTGGAAAGATTTTAAGAGCCAAAAGCTGAGGAGCACCAGAGTGCAACGGTGTCTTCTGGAGATGACAGGAGGCTGTACTCACAGACTCACAGCTGCTGTGGTCGCCTGCAGAAGACCTGCACAAGATCGAGCCAGTCAACATGCTAGCATGGGGGGCGGTGCTCATGAGCCCCCACTCCTAACTGAGGAACTACTCACAGTTAATGGCTTCCAGGGAAGGAAGAGTCAGTTTTTTAAAGTGTGCTGGGCCCTGGTAGGCTGACCACGTCCAGTGGATAGGCTCTACACCCGTGAGTATGTGAGTAGCATAAATTAGACTCTTGGTGGATTATTTTTGAAAAGAGAGGGAATAAAAAGGTGGGGGTGGACCTGAGAGGAGCGAAGAGAAGGAATGTGGGGTGAATATGATCAAAATACATTGCATGGACTTCTTAAATAATTAATAAAATATATTTAAAAAGAAAATTGACTTACGGTGTTATAAATTTTATGCATTCGGGAAAGAATATTCACTTAAAATTGGATTTGGTGATAGTGAGCTACTAACATCAATTTATTAATCCTTTGAGAAGAAATAATGTCCTTTTTATGAAGAGTGAAGCCTTATACAGTGAAAAGAGGGTGTCTCAGTTCATTCCTTACAATCAGAATCTGTTTTCTCCATTTCTTAGTGTGTCATAAATAAACTTGTAAACATATGAAGTGCTTTTTTCTAATTACAACTGAATCCACTGGCAAATATACTCATAATATACATCTGATTCTCAAATGCATCCATTGAACAATGCCTAGTGACTTTCAGTGACTGAGCGGAGTTTCTCATTAGCTTGCAGTTATGCATTGCAGAAAGGGCATGCTAGAAGCGGTACAATACACCCTCTCCAAGGATTCAACAGGTACAAGTATAGTGGTATTCTATTTGTACTGAAATGTGATTTTATTTGTATGTTAATAAATAAAGTTGCCTAGGGGTCAGAGCTATTAGCAAGCCATAGCGAAAGCCAGGGCGGTGGTGGTGCACACCTTTAATCCCAGCACTTGGTAAGCAGAACTAGGTAGATCTCTGTGTGTTCAAGGATACAGCCAGCATTGGAGACACACGCCTTTAATCTCAATACCAACCATAGAAGACCTGGAGGTCTGTACAGATAGGCAGTGACGAGGCAGTCACGTAGTTGGGTTTACAACCAATGAGAAGGAAGAACAAGGACTCTTTATGGGCGAACGCACAGGAAATAGCTCCCTTTTCGGAGAGGTCTCTTGGCGGGAGAGGCTAGCTGGCGGAAAAGCGGGTAAGGCTCTTAGCTCTGACCTCTTTGGCTTTCATCTTTACATTGGCTCTGTGTTTCTTATTTAATAAGGCGGTTGGTTACATCTACATACAAGTAACAGTATTACATAAGGAAAGACCTGGATATGCAGCAGGAGGGGCTCACATGATAGAAACCAGCACAGTAAATCACTATGTAGGAATTTAAAATGGGGTGTTTTCCGTGTATGCGTGCTATGTGTGTGCCTGGTGCCCTCAGAGGCCAGAAGAGGTCATCAGACACCCTGAAACTGGAGTTACACTCATTTGTGAGTCATCATGTGGGTGCTGAGGATCAAGTCTGGGTCCTCTGGAAGAGCAGCCAGTGTTCTTAACTGCTGAGCCATCTCTCCAGTCCCTTAAAATGATGCTTTTGCACAGTAGTTAGTGACCTGATACGCACAGAAGCCCTAACTATTTTAGGGTCTTGTGCATGGAATAGAATCATTCCTCCACAGCTGTGCCGAGTTCGGTGTACCTCAACATGTACTCTTCTCACAATCTAGACAGCCCCAGCATTGTGAATTCTTGAGCCCCTCCCACCAGATCTGTTCAGTCGGAAACCCTGGTGGAGGAAGGAGCCCAGCTATGTATTTTTTATAAGCCTTCCTCACAATTCTGATATCCAATAAGGCGTGAATCCTTCAGGCCTCACATGAAATAATCCTTCCCAGGAAGCCTTGCTTCACATTTGAGCCTGCAAGCTTCGACAGATCTGTGTTATATCACAGCAACCAAGACTTTCTAATCCCCCAGATAGCCCAGCTTTTTCCTTATGGTTATAACATCAGTGTCTTCAGCGCCCACCAGACTGGATACCCTTGATACTGGATGTACACTCAAACCACCTGCAAGTGCTCAAGAATTTAGAGGCCCGTCCAACCCCAGGCCAGGCTGGATCTACTGCATGATTCAAGCATCTATACTTTTGAAATGTGAGTCTTCTGTTCAGACAGTTAAGAACCACTATTATGCACTCCAGTTTCTTGAGGATTCAGTAACCAGTAAATGGTGACCAATATGTATTAACTCGGTTTTTAGTGTGTGTGTGTGTGTGAGTGTGTGTGTGTGTGTGTGTGTGTGTGTGTGTGTGTGTGTGTGTGTG
>CABHPR010142094.1:5033-15312 GCA_902168415.1 Peromyscus melanophrys
TGTCTGTCTGTCTGTCTGTCTGTCTGTCTGTCTGTTTTCTGATCCACTAAACTAAAAGCAAACAAACAAACAACAAAACAAGACAAAAACAAAAAAAAGACACCACTATCTGAGAAGCACACAAAATACTTACAATGGTGATAGGCTCCCAGTCAGCACCCCCCAACTCTGTTCTGCATGTATCACATTTTCCTGCCTAGCTGTACTCAGTGTGCTGGGATAATGACCTGAAAGAAAAGTAAATCCTTTTATCATAAAGAAAGGGTGCTTACAGTCTCTGTTTTATTTTATTTGCAGGCAATTCAGTCAATGCAAATGTCCTTTTAAGTGTTGATTTCATGAGACTACCTGTTAATGGTGAAAATGGCCATCCTGGAAAGATTTCCTGTAGGTACCAACTCATCACTTCTCCTGGTTTTAAATAAACCTCCAACTCTCTTAGTCCCCAAATAGCCCTGGCTACATGTTAGCTATTGTATTTAATGACATTTTCTCCATCTACCTCTCTTGCAAGGTATAGACAGTACATACACCCTTGGGAATACAGGTTGTCTAGTTATAAAGAAATGTAACCCTAGTTATATTTCAGAGATCTCACATAAATAATTATTGCCTTAAAAGAAACAATTGAGTCATCTTTCTCATGTTTATCTGTTTTTGGAATCTTGAGATGGTAAACTACCTCATGCAGAAAGGCAAGCTCTCTGGAGATCTTGCCTAGGAAACTATTTTGTCCATTACAAAAACTATTTAACAAATATTTGTTGACTAACTGAATGATTGTGTGGAATAAGTGAATAAGATTCCTAAAGACTCAGAAGATTAAAATATCCTTGGTTCAGACCCAAATGCTGAAATGTTGGTCTTGTAAGTTTCTGTAGAATGCACCCTTAAATAAATTGTTCCCTATAACTTCACTTTTTCCAGAAAGTCAAGAAAAAATATTTTCTTCCTTTACCAGTAAAGATTGGTAAGTGCATAAAATTACGCACAGCCCCAGATCCTGAGAATATTCAAGAAATTCCTTTTAATAAATGTAGCCGTGCAGGGTTTCTCAGCTGGGGTTCTGACATCCTTGAGTGTGGAATGTTCCACATACTGCAGCGCTCTGAGCACAATCCCTGCCCCATCAAGTCACAGGTGCTGCCCACCATGCTTCTCTAGTCACCCCATGCTACCCAAGCCTACGCTTGAGAGCCTATTCTAACTCATGGGATAAATTATAAGCTCTCCCCAGTGAAGGATGAGTTTCAAAACTAATCATACTTGGTCACATCCTTTATGGCTTGTCCTGTCTGTCACTGGGAGCCTTATTGCCTGTGATGTCACTAATAGCCTTACCTTCAGCATCACCAATCTATTTGTTGTGTACTGTGTCCTTTTATAACCAGATACCATTACTCTTACTCTTCCCCCTAACTACTGTGCCCTTCCAATCCCTAATTGTCAAGTCTAGACAACTCGAGGATCTGCTCATGTTCAACACATAATTCTGACATGCCACTCCAGTCCCTACTCTGAGACATTATAGCTGATTCTTCCTTGTCCATGTCCTAGCTAAACTTTGAATTGTCTCAAGTTAGGAATTTGAGGAGCTGGGGAGATGCCTCAGAGGATAAAGTACTTGCTCTGCAAGCATGAGGGCTGGAATTCAGATTCCCAGAACCTGTGTAATTAGTAGGTAGGCAGCAACCATCCTGTACTTCCAGGTCTTGGAAGGTGGAGATTAGGGGTTCCCCAGAGCAAGCTGGTTAACTGGACTAGCCAATCAGCAAGCTCTGATTAACTGAGAGACAGTGCCTCAATAAGTAAAAGAAAAGAGTGAACGAAGACACCTAACATCATTTTGGGGCCTACACCTACAAGTGCACACATGTGCACAGTCAACAACACATATGTGAGCCTATACCCATGCAAACATGCATACACACACATATGCATGTGTAACACACACACACACACACACACACACACACACACACAATTGTCTTCTCCATATCTGTGTCCCTAGCACTGAGAAATGTGTGCACTAGAATGTATCACATGCTGTAGTACTAGTAGGCTGTTCACGTGCCACCAATGGAACATGATAAATCTGTAATCATGTGCTGGGAACCTTCTCCCGGCTGCCTGGACTGAGTTCTAGGAGGCCATAGTGAGAGAATAAAACCAGCATGAACTCTTTCCTTCTGATGTTTCCAGTCTGTAAAGAACAGACATTAAACAACAGTATAATAAAGGAAGCAGCAGAGGAAAAGGACCAGGAGAAGGAAAAGTTCAGGCTCAGTTGTGCATAGGTCCTCATAATCAGAACAGTGTGAGATGTGCAGGCATCAGATAGACAAGGAGAGGTGAGAGGAAAATCCAGGGACAGATTCTGCTCATTTTTTTCTAGTTATTAATTCATTTGGAGTAAAGTTCTAATAGCCAAAACACCTTGGTCAAAACACAGGAACCTTTATTTACAGTCTACACAATGCTCAGCAAATCATAAATCTGTTTCTGTTTTCTTTGACATAGATGGGGATGATGACCTACATTCAATAGCTTTGCTCTGAGAGTCAATGAAGAGGATAAGTGCATAGCACATAATCTGATACAAAGAAAGTCCCCAAATATAGTTCCCTTTACTGCATTTTCTTATTATTATTTATATAAATAAGTGTGGGCATGATTATCACGTGCCAGACACCCTGCTAACCATAGGATACAAAGAGGAGGGGCTGGAATTCGGGCACTAGGAAGGGAGGGGCAGGTGAGAGAACACTACCCACAGCAATCATTCATGAAAGGTTGTCTGGAATGCTGTCATCATTGCTATTGGGAGTAGTAATAACGCATGGGCAATAAAGTGTCTCTGTAGCTATAATAGCTATGAAGGAGACAGGCCTTCTGGCTATGTCTTCTCAGTTCCACCTGCTCCAAAGACTCTGGTCCAGCAGCCTCCCCATTCCTTCTCTGTCTTCCCTCCTGCTGCTCCTAGTATGTCTTTCTTCTTCCCTGAGCCAGCTACAGTAGTTGGCATCAAAGCCTCATGCTTGTCCTGAATCCCACATAAGACCTGCCTTCTACTCCAGACCTCTCTAGGTTTACTCTCACTGCTCTTACTTAATATTGAACAAGAAGGTCTCATGGAATGCACAGTGTTTTCATGAGTGTGGCTAAAAACACACAGCTCTTTAAGCGGACAGCATGAAGCAGAGAACAAGATGGGCCTATGGACCCACTCCCGCGATCAAAGAAATTATGAAGAATTCCTCTATCAAAACTTGTCAACAAATCATGTGGCATCACTCTGTCATTTTAGTACATTTAACTCTCCATTCTTTCTGTTAAACTGAACTTTCTCCATCCATACCCTCATCATTAGACCTGTTGGGTGATGGTATCCTTGGGTAAAACATGAGAATTTCTTTATATTATTCTCACCAGATAATAATTAATGAAGGTAAGTTTAGAAAATACTTGTTTTTTACAGTGATCACTGCTGCCAGCCATGAACTTTAAAACTTATTGGCAGCCGGGCGGTGGTGGCGCACGCCTTTAACCCCAGCACTGGGAGGCAGAGCCAGGCGGATCTCTGTGAGTTCGAGGTCAGCCTGGGCTTCCAAGTGAGTTCCAGGAAAGGCACAAAGCTACACAGTAACCAAAACAAAAAACAAAAAAAAAAAAAAAAAAAAAAAGGTATTGGCATTAGATAATTATCTCAGTATCCTACAAGTCAGGACTTGAATCAGAATAGGGGAGTACTGCTGTTGGTGCTCCTCAGTATTGGGATTTTTTGCCTGTACTGATTCAAAATACAGTCATGCACAGGTTCACAGGTCTCCACATTCATGCTGAAGACAACACATTCACCCCCTGCTGCCTGTGTCCAGAGGATCCTCTAGCCCATAAGTTTGGGATGTGATGGGATTCCTTCAGAAGGCTTCTGCCTTCTAATCCACTGTGAACTTACCAGAAGAACTGGATGGAAGCTGTAGGGCCTTTATAACCAAGTCCCAAGACCATGTGGCACTTCTACTACATTCTATGGGTTGAAGCAGTGAAAATGTCATATCAAGTCAAAGAGAAGGGAGTTACACCCTTCTTCTTAGTGATGGGAGATACATCCATCCTTCCTCTTAGTGATAGGAGATACACCCTTCCTCTTAGTGATGGGAGATACACCCTTCCTCTTAGTGATGGGAGTTACATCCTTCCTCTTAGTGATGGGAGTTACATCCTTCCTCTTAGTGAGGGGAGTTACACCCATCCTTCCTCTTAGTGATGGGATATACACCCTTCCTCTTAGTGATGGAAGATACACCCTTTCTCTTAGTGATGGGAGATACAACCTTCCTCTTAGTGATGGGAGATATATCCTTCCTCTTAGTGATGGGAGATACATCCTTCCTCTTAGTGAGGGGAGTTACATCCAGCATTCCTCTTAGTGATGGGATATACACCCTTTCTCTTAGTGATGAGAGATACATCCTTCCTCTTAGTGAAGGGAGATACATCCTTCTTCTTAGTGATGGAAGATACACCCTTCCTCTTAGTGACAGGAGATACATCCTTTTGCCCCATGGCAGGAGTATCAGGATTTAGAGATAAATATTTCAGCTGTTACAGATTTTTGTTGTTGATGTTCACTTACCAACATTTCCTTTTTCTAGTCTTCATGATTTTATATATATAATCAAAAGTTCACAAATATATATATGTATTTGATCAAGGCTATGATTCCTTAGAAACCATCAGTAGTCCTAAATGACACCAAAACACAACACTTTCAACCAGGAAATGATCCTTTTTAATCCATTCTCTCTTCAAACCTCTTCAAGAAGGTTTAAAAAGCCTCAACAATGTTACTGTCATTTTAATTCACATAAAACCAACTATTAAAATCTTCATAGTACACAGGTTATAAACTATGCCTTTGCCTCTGATATTTCCTATTTTTAGTCATATAAAATGTTGTGATCCAAAGCCTGGAAGAGATTAAAGGAAGAATTTTCACCCTAATTCATCATGCACATATATACAATTCCTTCGGCTGGCGCCTGCCTTGTTTATGCACTGGAGCATGTTTTATTCATGTCCCTGTGTATAATTGTCCACACTTATGTCACACAATCCATTCAAATGCCTAAACATTATAAATACTCATACAATTTTATACTATTTGGGATTACATAGAAATTAGATGTGTCAGGGCTTTGTGTATTTTGATGATATGACACTAAAATAGTTGAGTCCATGAGTTCAGATTCTGAGGCATATTAATCACTTTGTTACAGTGAAATGCACAGATGCAGTAGAATAATAGCAGTCGGCAATTGCTCCAGCAAGTTCTATTAGAAATGTGTGTATTTTTCCCCCAAAGCCATCTTCATTTTTTTCTTTCCATATAAAATGGGTTCTGAGGAGGGAGGAAAAGGCTGAAATCCACTTTGGCATTTTCAAGAATCCCACTATCTAATGTGAGACATTTTATCACATTAGTAATCATATTCAGAGAAGAAGGGGTTTTTCTAATGTGAAATTTTCAATTCAGCTCAATGGTTATATACAACTACATCGGTGCATTGTGGGGAATATGACCACATTGGCCCAATCACGTAGTAATAACCCTTCCACACAACTCCTCTAATTTGATATTGCTGCCCAATTTAAATTACAGAGGAGTTTGAAAGAATACTGTATAGCTGCTTTTGAATATCAAATGTATTTTCTTCTAATTACATTCTGATCACATTTCACAGAAGAAAATACATCTGGCCTATCAGTGTTACAAAATGGGTATTTCCTCAGGGGTGTTTAAAGTATGTATAAATCTCATCTCCTGCCTGAGGTTTGCACAGATTCTAATGCACAGGTCACTTGCATGCTGATTTTTCTTTGTGATTTGGGAGCAATGCCTGAACTCTCTGTGGTGTAATGAGATCATGGGCTGTTTGGCTTATATGCATAAAGCTTTAGCACCTTTGGAAGTAGTCCCTCTGCCCTGTATGTTAGATTTCTGCACTGCCTTAATATACCACCCTCCTGTTTATTTAAGAAAAAAATAAAAGCAATATTTTCTTTATTTACTCAAACTAAAAGAAAAAATTCAAGTATATGCATATAGTTATGAACTAAATCAATGGTATTAAATAAATACATTATAGGGGCCCTCATTTTTAATGACTCAATTTTTTCCCTTTGATTGCCTTCACCAATAAAAATGTAGTCTGTGAAAAAGCACCCTTCTGGATAATCCATTGTCTCATTTTAACTCATCTTTATCAAGGAATTCCCCTTGCAGCAATCCCCACTGCCAGCCATTAGCTGTGCACATCTGCCTGCAGTAATGACCACTCCTGTGTACATACCTGACCGCCATCTCATTTAGACTTAGCTCATAGGACATTAATGCAATGTCTCCAGGGCCAGCTAAACTCTGGACTGTTGACGCATTATGGTTATCACTTCATTTAGTCTTTGGAAATGAATGAAGAGCACCTGAGGTCACTAATAGGTCAAATGCTTATGTCTCAGGCTTTACCTGAATCTGGCCTCATGTATGCTCCGGAAGAATTCAAGTCTTACCATAGTCCTCAGAATTCCATTGCAGTTCTGACCAAAAGAAAATTGATTTTGATCCTTTTCCTTCCTCTGAGAAAGGACAAAATATCATGGGTATGCCAATATGATCACAAAGAAGTATGTATCTTCATCAAAATTTCTTATATATCAATCTTATTTCTCTATTTGTTTATTTGTTTACTTCTTTGAACATGTCCCGGTTGGATGAATCATTTAAACAGAGCTCTGGAAATTAGAGGACTGATTTTAAACTTGTCATAAGTGTGTTCACATCCTTGTCTCCAATCCCCAGAGTAGATCTTTTCTGTTAGACCTTAAGGAACTGGAGGGAAGAATCAGCAAAAAAGATGCTGCACTATGAGGGTTGGACTACAAGGAGACATTTGTGAAGACAGTCCAAGGGGCAGATCTAAAGCAGCGCATCACTGGAGAGGAAGAAATCCTTTGGAAAGCACCACATTTACCAAACAAGGAATCGTGGTGGGTGGTTAAAGCTGGGATGTTTAAGAGATACTTTTGAAAAAGAAGTAAAGACACTTAGACATGGAATGTGAGAGACTAGGGACTGAAACAGAATTAGGTCTCAGCTCAGACATACAGAGACCTTGAAAGTCATTATACTCCTAACCTTATGACAATAAGAGGTTGTACAAACTGAGAATCTGCAATATTTCTGGATTTATCATAGAACTCAGGTGGGAGGGCAAAATACCTCTGAAATCTGGACAGATAGAGATTTAGTCCAAAAGATACAATCATCCCTCAGCACAAACTCCAGATATGGCCAGGATGTAGTCAAGATGAATCACTAGAGAGTGAGTGTATACTAACATTAGTTAGAAATTCCAGGAGGGATCAAAGTTTGGAGGGGTTTCCTGTGATTCCACTAGGTTTTCATAATGACAATCTAAAAAATATCCCTCCTAGAACTATCATGAGGAAGAAGAGCAACCATTATGAAACTTACCCAGAGCCCTTTTTACCATGACCCCAAAGCTTGGTGTGGTGGTTTAAAAGAAAATGCACCCCCCACAGGAAGTAGCACTATTAGGAAGTGTGGCTTTGTTGGAGGAAGTCTGTCACTATGGAGGTGGGCTTTGAGGTCCTCTATGCTCAAGCTACACCCAGTGACACAGTTAACTTTCTGCAGATCAAGATGCAGAACTCTCAGCTCCTTCTCCAGCATCATGTCTACCTGCATGCCACCATGTCCTACCATGATGAAAATGGACCAAATCTCTGAACTGTAAGCTAGCTCCAATTAAATCTTTTCTTTTATAAGAGTTATCATGGTCATGGTGTCTCTTCACAGCAATAGAAACCCTAACTAAGACACTTGGGTCCTGGAACACTGACTAGAGGCCATGAGGGAATGAAGAAAAGACAGACATATAGACACATGTACAGAAAAGCTGGGATCAGGTGGGACTGTGATAGCTCTAGCAACCTGGAACCTCAGTGTATTTATTAAATAAAGCACATAGGGAAGGTCTGATAGGAGATCTTTGTAGGTGAGCAGGCTGTAAGCATCTAGGGAAGAGGAGGAAACCACAGTTGCTAGTCTTTTCACACATTGGTTACTCACACTCAGAACCCAAAGGAAAACTTCGCCATCCCTCTTGAGCCTGGCCCGTATCGGGAAAGAGCTTTGCTGATTTCCCATGGGTTCAAGTCTTTGGTCTTTGTCATGATCCATGTCAACAATATACATCCACTCAGGACCTCACTAACTCAAGGCTCCCTAGACCTTTCCTAAACGCAGACCCATTCTTCATAGGGAAACTCTTCACTTGTGTATACTTCTGAAACCTTAAGTCACCTGGAGGACAGGAATTTTTTCTCACTCTAGCAATTCACTGCCTTTCTGTCTCATAGAATGTGGAGAAATGATCCCGTGATGATCAAAGAACAAGGCTTCAAGGAAACAGATTGGGAAGATGCGGCCATGGTTTAGCAGGGAAGGAGAGGGGAAAGATGCACAACTATAAAAAGGATAGAAACACATGTAATGGCCACAGCCTCTAAACACAGGTTCCCAAAGAGACTAAGACGTAATCACAAGATTATAGAGTGTTCATGTAAACATAGCCAACTGCCATATGGGCTCCAGCATAATGACAGAGATTTTAGATGAAACAGGTACAAGACCTAGAGTCTGTCTAAGAACCAGTACACAGGGAAGCCTCAAGAACAGAAACAGGACAATTAGAAGGCACCAAATTATCTTGTAGTTAGAGCTAAAATTAACATTAAACATTGCCTAACTTCTAGTCAGATTAACATAATCTTCTCACTGAAGATCTATTTTCCTACATTCCTACTACTCAATAAAGCATGTCCAACTTTCAAAACAAGATTACAAGGCAAACAAAACCATCTGGTGAGAAAAATCCATCATCAGAATCAGAATGAGGAATAGTATTAATGTTGAAATTATGATATGGGGAATTTAAAATAACTAATGATACATTAAGGGTTCTAGAGGACAAAGTAGGTAGACAACATATAAGTTGAGAAATATAAGTAGAAGAATGAAACATCATGAAATAATCAAAATGAAGGGCTAGAAATAAAAACCCAGTAACAGAAATGAAGAATGCTCTAGATTAGCTCATCAGTAGTAAACTGAGCCTCACTCCCAGGTGGTAGGCCAGATGGTGCTTGATTTCATCAAGGTAAGGGATTATAGCTGGAGGAATCACTTTAGAGCAAAGATGTTTGCCTAATTTTTAATTTTGTAGTACTGAGGGTTGACTCTAGGGCCTTGTTCACCTTAACTAAGTGCACCTAAACTGAGACTTTGTTCCCAGCCTTCTTCCTTTTTATTTTGAGCCATAATCTCACTAAATTGCTCAGGCAGGCCTTGATCTTGTAGAAATCCTATGTCAGCCTCCTGAATATCTGGAATTATGGACATGTACCACCATGTGGACATGTCTATGAATCATTTTCTTGATTTTTAATTGATGAAGGAGAGCCCAGCCCACTGTGGTCAGTGGCAGCTGGTAAGCAGGATTTCTCCATTGGTTTCTGCTTCAAGCTCCTGTCTTACATTCTTTGCCTTGGCTTCCCTCAATGATAGACTGTAACCTGTAAAGTAAAATATACCATTTCCTTCCAACGTTGCTTTTGGATGTGGTTTTATCACAGCAATAAGAAAATAAACTATAACAAAAAGGAATGGTAGACTCACATTCCTTGTAAAACCTTGTCAGGGACAGGTTTTGATGGAGAGCATGAATAACATGCTTTAAATAGGAAGTTGTTTCCTTTATTATTAATATTATTAATATACGTATTATTAGCATTGTATGAAATGATGGCCCTCATTGTGAAATTTTCATTCATTTATAGCATATCTTGCTCATATTCACTTTTTTATTACCCTCTCTTATTCTATTTGCCATATCCAACTGGTACCCTTATACTAGTTCCTCTTCCACTTTACTTTCACCTCCAGATGACTGAGGCGGGGGAAAGTTCTTAAGATGGCAGGCTTGTGAAGTTATTTGTACGTTTAGCATGAAAATGTTTAAATGTCTGGGTGGAGGAGAGAGAACACATTCGTTAAGTAAGGTTCTAAAGTTAGCTGGTGAGACTTGGCCCCTGAGTGCAGGCACAAGAACCACCTCAGAAGGAGGCAAGAATTCTACTCCTTCCATTGAACGATAGCTCTTTTGGCCCATGGAAGGGAAGATAAGGCTAGATA
>CABHPR010142094.1:15322-38288 GCA_902168415.1 Peromyscus melanophrys
CCCTCCCACAGTCCTCTCTCTATCCTTCAAGGCTATGGCCTCTTTTTTCACTAATTATTATTGTATGTATGCAAATATATAGACTTAACTATAACCTGCTTAGTCTGTATAACATCATTACACTGCATGTTTTCAGGGCTGACAGTTCACTCTCTCAAACAATCTAGGACCACCTGTCCAGGCGGGCACAGCCTACTGTGGGCCAGCCCTTCCATATCAATCATTAATCAAGAAAAAGCTTGCCTGCAGGCCAATCCGGTGGAAGCAATTCCTCAACTGAGGTTTCCTCTTCCCAGGTGACTCTAGTTGGTGTCGAGTTGACACAAAATAAGCAGCACAAGTGAGAAGAAGAGCAGGAAAGGAGGGGAAGGGAGGGGAGGGGATAAGAGGGAAGTACAGGGGAGTGCTGTGGGATGTTCTGTATGGCAAATGTGTTGCCAATAAAACACTGATTGGCCAGTGGCTAGGCAGGAAGTATAGGCGGGACTAACAGAGAGAATAAAAAGAGCAGGAAGGTGGAAGGAGACACTGCCAGACGCTGCCAGCCACCGCCAGGACAAGCAGCCTGTAAAGATGCCGGTAAGCCACGAGCCATGTGGCAAGGTATAGATTTATAGAAATGGATTAATTTAAGATATAAGGACAGTTAGCAAGAAGCCTGCCACGGCCATACAGTTTGAAAGCAATATCAGTCTCTGTGCTTTCTTGGTTGGGTCTGAGCGGCTGTGGGACTGGCAGGTGAAAGAGATTTGTCCTGACCGTGGGCCAGGCAGGAAAACTCTAGCTACAGGGGAGGGGAGGAGAGAGGAGGTGAGGGGAAAGGGGTGGTAAAGGGAATGGAGGGAGGAAAGAATGAACAAACCGTGAAAAGGAAGACATGGATTAACATGGGCCTAACCATCTGCTTATGTCTGTTACATCTGAAATGTTAGTTGAATTGAATTCTGTGCAATCTGAACTATGTTCTTCAATGTCTTTTCCTATATCCTCAGAGAGGAGACTCCACAAAGAATTAGGAATAGATTTTGAATGAAGCTGTCCCCATCAACTTGCCTTGCATCTCGTTTGATGGGACAAAGTGCTGGCAGCCATAGGCGTGGGCTCCTGTACCTCCTCTCCCTGCAGCTTTCCTAGGCTTGATTATGCAGCAATCCTTCCTTACTGGCCAACAGCGCTTCTTGTCTGTGGCTCAGGCAGCGTATCCCACACTTTCTAACCCAACTCTGTGAGGTCTCCTGGAGCACATAGAACATCTGACCTCAAGTCACACGTGCGGATGCTGCTGCAAAGGTGTTTCCATAAATTACCTTCCTGCTCCAGAGGGAGACACGTTATTTCTAGTTGAAATCACTTTTTCATTTCTCCAGGTCACAGGAAGTTCACACTCCCTGCTCAATCTTCCTTAGCCAGACTTCCAAATTTTGTCACATTTTAAAATGATCTATTTTTAAATGTACTGGTTTATGTAGATATGTATCTAGAAGCAAGAACATGTGTTTGAGTCTAATTTATAAGAAAAAACATACATGAAAAGTGAGTCATATTTTAAATTCTAATTCACCAGGTAAGACCAATTGTTTTCCCCCAAAACACAATTTATTAGCATATGTACTAGTTTTTCACCTCAAAAATATTAATTCAAATCTGCCCTCATATTTGACAGAAACTCTATTACCAGACATTTTTAATTCAGTACCCAATGAGAAAGCATTCACTTTTCATAGAAACTCCAGAGCCAGGGATATACAACTTTCACAAGCTATTCAATTTTGGTTTAGTTTTTAATTTATTTTAGTTGTACAAATTTATGGGGTGCTGTACAGTGGTTCAATGTATGTTTCTGTATGTATTGATCATGTCAGAGTAGGCAATATCTCTGTCTTCCTAACCATGTTGGATTAACAAGCAATAATTTTACACAGGTAGGGGCTATAGCACCCACTTCAATACCTACATAAATATGCACTGGCAAAATCAAGGCACCGATGTGCCTCATCATTCCGTTATGTTTGGAACTTTGGAGCTCTTCAAAGCTCTGTTTTAGGCTGTGGTGAATTATGATGTTGCCCCCTCTGATAGAACGCTAGACGTCACTGCTTCTTACAACTTCTCAGGTACTGGTGATCTGATGCCCCACCTGTCCCTCCCTGTCTCTAATCATTTATACACTGTAATCCAGAGAAGCATCCACATATATGAGAGAACGTGCAGAAATTGCCTTTTTGAATCGGACTGACTTCACCTAACATAGTGTATTCCAGCTTCAGAAGTTTTACTACTAGTAAAACGATAGGCTATTATTCTTGATAGGCTACTGAATAACATGTTATCAGTATATTTCATATAGCCAGTATATGGTATATTGCACAATTATTTGTTACTATGTCATTGAAATACAAATATATGTGTAGCTACCACTTTCTTGATGGGCATCTAAGTTGATGCCACATCTTGGCCCTTGTGACTTAGTGCAGCCAGGAATACATCTATGATGTGCTGGCATTTCCTTGGGTTTCTTCAGTGACTGGATAACTGGCTCGTATGGTAGATATAGTTTTTGTTGTTTCCTGAAGAGCCTCCATCCCCACTGTTCTTTGTAATGACTGTACTGATATCATTTCTGTAGTCGGAGAATTCCTACCAAGAGTACACAAGAGTCCCCTTTTCTTTACACCCTTGTTGGTTACATTTTTAATTTTTTGATAAGAGATTTTCTAATCAGGGTGAAATAAAATCTCATTGTGATTTTGACTAACATTTACCTGACAGCCGACAAAGTTGAACATTTTTTCATACATCTGTTGACCATTTGAATTTCTTCATTTGAAGAAGAATCTATTCACATTTTTCTCATTTTTAATTGTTATTTGGGGGTTTTTGTCATTGCCCTTTTACACTGGTTGTCTATTCTGGATATTAACTCCTGGTCACAAGAATAGCTTATAAATATTTTTCCATTATAGTTTGCCTTTTCAATGCTTTAGTCGGTTTACTGGACCAAAGTTCCCTGACTTGATGCAGTCCGATTTGTTCATTTCTGGTCTTGTTTCCTGGATTTGGGGCATCTTATCTCAAGTCAATGCCTGTGTCAATGTGTTGGAGTGTTTCCCCACGCTTCCTTCTGGAAGTTTCACAAGTCCAGTTCTCATGGTCGGGTCTTCGACACCTTTTTTTTTTTTTATTTGATTTTCATACAAAATGAAAGATGGGTTGACTTTCAGTCTTCTGCGTGCAAATAACCAGTTTCCCCAGAACCATGTATTAGAGAGGCTTCCTTCTCTCTGGGTGGTGTTTAGACCTTTGTCAAAATCAGCTGGCAGCAAATGCATCCTTATTTCTGTGCACTCTATTTTGCCCCGCTGGTCTGTGTGGCTGCCCTTATGCCAGTACTATATGAGCTGTGTGATACATTTTCAAGTCAGGAAGTGTGTTCTCTCTTTCTAAATGTTGTATTTAATTTTTTAATGTTTATGTATTTATTTATCCACTTCTCCAGTTGGTGAGCATACAGTTTTCCTAACTATCTCCAGTGACTGTGTATATCTGGAGCAGCCATAATAAACTGTACCTTTTACCCAACTTTATATGAGTCTTCTCTCTTTTAAATTACTCTAGCTAAAGGTTTTTATTTAAAAACAAACAAATGAACAGAACCCTCCATTTATTGATTCTTTGTCTTGTTTGTGGTGTCTTTTATTTGCTTAGATTTTTCTCCCTTTTTCTCCTTCTGCTGGATTTGGGGTTGCTTTGCATTATTTGTTAGGTTACTTCTTTTATGGAGGTTTTTATTGCTATAAACTTTTATGTTAGTGCTGCTTTCACTGGATCCCTTAAGTTTTAATATGTTATGTTGTTATTTTCATTTGTTTCAAGAAAATTTCGTAATTTCCTTTTTTACTTCATTTTCTGTTTGTCTTTGGTTTTTGGTTTTCTGAGACAGGGTTTCCTTTGTAACCCTGGCTGTCCTGGAACTCACACTGTAAACCAGGCTAACCTTAAACTCAGAGATGCGCCCGCCTCTGCCCCCGAGTGCTGGGGTTGAAGGCCTGCGCCGCCATACCCGCTCCTTTTTACCGTGTCCGTGGCTCTCTTGTCCTTTCGCACTGCGTTGTTCATTACCAGGCCCCGTGCTGCACCAGTGAGCTTGTACTGCTTCCGAAATGCCCACTGTCTTCTAGTTCTGTTTGCAGTCAGAAAAGAGACAATGTGGGTTCAGGTTTTTACTAATTTTTTAAGGTATACTTTATAACCTGGTACATGGTCTATTGTAGAGAATGGGCCATGTGCTAATATAAAGATTATGCATTCTAACCAAGCAGTAGTGGCACACGCCTTTCATCCCAGCATGCAGTAGGCAGAGGCAGGTGGATCTCTATGAGCTCGAGGCCAGCCTGGTCTGTAAAAGAAGTTCCAGGACAGCCGAGGCTGTTACACAGAAAAAAACCTGTCTCGAAAAACCATATATATATACACACACACGCATATATACATATATATACATATATACACATACACGTATACATATACATATACATATACATATATAATTACAGAAACAGCATAGATTCATAGATTCCAGCTCGGTCCTTACGGAAAAAGCATAGGTTCAGGCCTGGTCCTTACGGAAACAGTGTAGACGCGGTACTTACGGAAACAGCGTAGATTCAGGCGTGGTCCTTACGGAAACAGCATAGACACAGTCCTTACGGAAATAGCGTAGGCACTGCCCTTCCTTACAGAAACAGCTTAGGTGCGGTCCTTACAGAAACAGCTTAGGTGCGGTCCTTACAGAAACAGCTTAGGTGCGGTCCTTACGTAAACAGCGTAGGTGCGGTCCTTATGGAAACAGCGTAGGCGCGGTCCTTATGGAAACAGCTTAGGTGCGGTCCTCAAGGAAACAGCATAGACTCAGTCCTTACGGAAACAGCGTAGATTCAGGCGCAGTCTTTACAGAAACAGCGGTGGATTCAGGTGCAGGCCTTAGGAAACAGCGGTGGATTCAGGTGCAGTCGCCATGCCGACAATAAAACCACAGATTCCCCAGAAGCAGGCTTTGCCTTTCGTGCTGAGTGGCCGCTTGCAGGTCCAGGTTACTGAGCAGGGCAAGGGACCAAAAGCCGTATGTAGCTTCTCATAGCCATTCTCTAAGGTCTCAACTGGCTAGGAACCCTATGTCAAAATTTGTTGGTGTAAATCCCTCACTCCCCTACAGACTCTGGCTACGTCCAGTTTTCTGACGTTCTCCACATCACCCTCGAGGAACGAAAATGCA
This sequence comes from Peromyscus melanophrys, assembly GCA_902168415.1. Lineage (NCBI taxonomy): Eukaryota > Metazoa > Chordata > Mammalia > Rodentia > Cricetidae > Peromyscus > Peromyscus melanophrys. Next base: position 20,595 of record CABHPR010142094.1, read on the forward strand.
GACTTCAGGCAAGTTTGAGGCAAAGTACCCCAAAAGGACCATTTTCCTCAATAGGAAAATCGGTTGAATTTTCAGAGGCAATTTATGACTTGCTTTAAAAAAAAAAATATTACAGCAGACTGGAGAGCTGACCCTGCCCCCCCCACCTAGGCAGAGTGCAGGAGAGCAGGCAGGCTGATCAATTCAGCTACCACCCAGGCCCAGATCCAGAGCTTTGAGTTGGGGGACCCCATCCATGAAGTGCTGGAGCATGAAGAGGCCAGTCCTGCAGACCCAAAGCCGCAGGATCTTCACGACACAGGTCAACAGCAGGATATCCAAGAGGAGTCCCGATGAGGGTGCAGTGTTGGTAGTGTAGCAGAAGCCAGAGGCCTCGAACCAGTCCAATGACTGGTTGCAATGAGCCTTTGCAAGTAAAGCTGTTTGGGCAAAAGGGTAGACTGCACAGTGCTGCAGCTCCACGGCCAGATTTTTGTTTGTTTGTTTTGTTGTCTTTGGGGGAGGAGGTCGCAAGGGCAGAATAGCAGATATGGAGGGACGGGAGATGAGTGGGTTTGGGATACATGACATGAAATTCACAAAGAATCAATACAAAGTTTAAAAAAGTAAAATAAAGGAAAGAAATTTTAAAAATATTTTATTATAATAAATATATATAAATGTATGAGTGTTTTTGCCTGCATGCATGCTCAATGCCCACAGAGGTCAGTTGTGAGCCACAAAAAGCAACAAAAAGATACACATGGGGAAAATCTCCTTTTGTAAGGAGTGATGGACGGCTCAGCAGTTAAGAGTGAGCACTGCTCTTGCACAGAACCCAAGTCTGAGTTCCAGCCCCTGTGTTAGGCAGCTCACAACTCTAGTCTGTAACTCCAGCTGTAGGGGACCTGACACCCTCTTCTGGACTCTTCAGGAACCTGCACTCATGTGCACATTCCCACACACAGACACATGCACATACATATAATTAAAAAATAAAAATCTCCTTCCTGTCCTCAGCCACTCAGAGCTCTCCCAGAACTGCCTTTGATATCAATCTCTTATGTGTTTTTCCAACACAGCTTGTATAAGTACATACAAACAAACAACTATTCTTTTCCTTCATTATTTTTTAACATGTACACTGGTATTCTATACACATTTTTTTCAACTTCTTTTTCACTTATTACTGTAGTTGCATCTTTTGTTTCTGTTTTTGTTTTTGTTTTGAAACAGGGTTTCTCCGTGTAGCCCTGGTTGTCCTGGAACTCACTCTATAGACCAGACTGGCCATTCAGCTCTTTATTAAACCAATCACAGTGCCACATCCTCACAATAGTATAAAGGAATATTCTGCAACAAGAGTCTACCATGGTGGGGAGGCACAGCAGTGAGTAGCAGGCTGGTGGCAGGAGCAGGCAGCTGAGAGGTCCCCCCTTATCTCCAGCATGAATCAGAGACTGCATGCTGGAAGCAGGCCAGAGCCATCTGCTCTCAAAGCCTCTGCCCAGTGATGTACTTCTCCCAGCAAGGCCATGCCCCCCAAACCTCCAGAAACCACACCACCAAGTGGGGACCCGGTGCTCAAATGCTTGAGCCTAGAGAGCAGTGTAGCACAAATTCTAATTGGTCTTAATAATAAAAATCTGGAGTCAGATATTGGGGTAAATGCTGAAAGACCAGAGAAGTAAAGGAGCAGCCAAAATCACCTCTACCTCTCTGAATCCTCCTACCAAAAAAGGGGCCGAGCTCCTGTCTTCACTCACCTTATATTCCTCTCTCTACCCAGCCATATCACTTCCTGTCTATCTGTACACCTCCAGACCTCTTTGGTTAACTAATGGTTAGCTAATGATCACCCTCTGATCTTCAGGCAATCTTTATTTGTTAGAGCACAAAGTATCACTACAGAGTGGTGGTTTTCAACCTATGGGTTGTGACCCCTTTGGGAGTCAAATGACCCTTTCACAGGGGTTACCTAAGACTATTGGGAAACAGAGATACTTACATTACAATTTGTAACAGTAGCAAAATTACAGTTATGAAGTAGCAATGCAAATAATTTTATGGTTGGGGGTCACCACAACATGAGGAATTCTATTAAAGGGTTGCAGCATTAGGAAGATTGAGACTCACTGCTATAGATGATATTTCTCATTCAAACTACCACAGGGGTCAAAGAGGCTTTATGAGTGGGGGAGCATTTGCAGGTCAGCCTTAATATTCAGGAGTTCATAAAGCAGAATGGAAACTCTTGGAAATTTAATCTGAAGAGGGAAATCTTTTTTTTTAATTTTTAAAAGAATTTTATGTGCATTGGTATTTTGCCTGCATGTATGTCTGTGTGAAGGTGTCAGATCTTGGAGTTACAGAGCTGTCATGTGGGTGCTAGGAACTGAACCTGGGTCCCCTGGAAAAGTGTTCAGAGCTCTTAACTTCTGACCCTTCTCTCTAGCCTCTGAAGAGAAAATTCTTAATCTGAGGAAAAGAAAGACACAATGTGTCCCAGGATTGGTTCCGCAGAATTACTTGTGAGTTAAGGAGTGGGAAGTCTTTGGATTATGATGGTAAGGACTGAATGTATGCACCCTATTAGAAACGACAATGTACAGCAATAATCACACCGATAGGAAAAGCAATATTATCAACAGCTCTGTTTCTGGTACTAGGTTAAAGGTTACACATGGGGCTGGTAAGACGCCTCAGCTGGTAAAGGGCACTCGCCAGCAAGCCAGACAACCATCAGTTATAGAGATTTCAGAGGGATTCTGGGGTGAAGAGTAACAGGATAGAGGAGCCTGGTTCTACAGAATAGAGACGTGTTGAGGGTCCCGGGGACACAGAGGGACAGCTAATATAATACACTTGGAGGAGTCATAGAAAGCCTCCTAAGGGGTGCCCCCCACCCCCAGAGGAAGCCACAAGAGGAAAGATAAGGACAAGTGTAGTGGGAGGCATGTTATGGTGAGTAGGAGAGAGAAAGAAAGAGAGAGGTGGTTCGGGGTTCGGGGTTCAGGGGGCACTAGCAAGTGATTCAGCAGCTGTGGGTACAGGGTTCGAGCAGGAAGGAACGAGATGAGGCTGGAGAGATAGCGAGGCCCGGTCACCTGTGGTCACAATGCCACATATATATTTTTAATATAAAATATATATATTTTTAATAATTTAATACTATATATATATGGTTTTTCGAGACAGGGTTTTTCTGTGTAACAGCCTTGGCTGTCCTGGAACTCCTTCTATAGACCAGGCTGGCCTCGAGCTCATAGAGATCCACCTGCCTCTGCCTACTGCATGCTGGGATGAAAGGCGTGTGCCACTACTGCCTGGTTAGAATGCATAATCTTTATATTAGCACATGTATGTACACACATGTGGCAGCCAGAGGGCAACCCTGGTTGTTGTTCCTCAAGTGATATCAACCTTGTCACCTTGTTTCTTTTTTTTTTTTAAAGATTTATTTATTTACTACGTATACAGTGTTCTGCTTGCATGTATCCCTGCAGGTCAGAAGAGGGAGCCAGATCTCATTACAGATGGTTGTGAGCCACCATATGGGTGCTGGGAATTGAACTCAGGACCTCTGGAAGAACAGCCAGTCTTCTTAACCTCTGAGCCATCTCTCCAGCCCGTCACCTTGTTTCTTGAGACAAGCCTCTCATTGGCCTGGTATTCACCAAGCAGCCTAGGACAGCCAGCCTGTGACCTCAGGAGCTCACCTGCCTCTACTTTCCAAACATAGGATTACAACTGCACACACCACACTTTTTTTCAATGTGGATTTTGGTTCTTGAACTCAAGTCCTTGTACAGAAAGACTGTTAGGCTAAATTATCAGTCCAGCTCAGAACATGGTATTTTGCCTGCTTTCTACATTCCCATGCTCTCAGAATCTAAAATGCTACCTAATAGATAACCACAATCAAGTGACTGTTTCTCAGTGAAGAAGTCAATGATCAGAAGATTCCACTGTTTAAAAACCTAGTGATGTGAGAGAGTGCCAACTGGCATTAATCCAATGAGAAAGCCAAAGTGCTTGCTTTACTGGTGGAAATCATATTCACAGAGAAGACAGTGGAGGAGGAAGATAGAAGATGCTGCCTTTGGTTGAACACAATGACCATGTGACACACAGCACAGTTGTCACATCCTATATAGCTCCCACAGAGCTCCAGGATAGATTTCATGACGGGGAAGATCCTGAAGTCACAGAACATACCACTTGGGAACTCGGTAATTGGGAGCTGTAGATCTCTGGAGCACCACCACCTCCCCAGTCCATCACCATCGAGGCACAGTCTCAGCTGCTACAAATCCAACACTACTTTACAGAACTTCAGAGACACAACCTTCAGCAAACACATAAAGGTCGATTTCAGTTTGGCACTATATTGTATGATGACAGACTTTTAACAAAAATGCTAATTTATATTACCTCAGCATAAGACCCCTTTTCCACTAACTTTATTATTGGAACTTTATTTTTGTCTTCCAGCCCACAGCCATAGCTGCCTTCATTGGATTTAATGAAATGTAAAATATTAACGTTATTGATAAAGAACAAGGAGAGCATCACAATGAAATAGACTGAAAGCATCAGCTTGCTTGCCTGCTAAGCGCTATACCCGAAGGAAACTTAAGGCACAGCGGCTTACCAACAGTGACTTAGCTATGACATTCTCCACAACTTTCAAGTCATGTTTCATAAGCCTGTGTTTCATATTCGATCCTTCCATTTCCTCATCAGCAAAAAAGCGGAAAAGTAGAGGCTCATTTTTGAATTCACTTTTTTTCAGGCCTGAAGAAATGGATAGATTCAAGTAATTTCAGTAAATTTGGGTCTCAAGCTCACTTTCCACACCAGCACACACTCAGGGAATTCCTGCCAACAATGAGCTGAGGTTTACATCCTAGGACAAGGGGACCTCACATGTACCCCTCAGATTCCCTTGATAAATTATGCATCCCTTCCCTGTAAATTACTGTCATCTACAAGATTTAGTATTTTAAAATAAGTAGTATCTTTCCAATGTTGCATTTCTTAGTCTTCCATTGTCCAAATGGAAAATCTAAACTTAAGAGAGAAAACACAATAACTCCTAAACCAGGTAAACTCTAAATATAAAAACTTAGGGCATTTTCTACTTTCAGAAAACATCGTAAACATGTTTTGAATGCAGTGGATCTTCATGGGAAACTGCAAAAGGGTTGCATAGCATCTTTCTATGTGTGAGCAACTCCCAGTGAGGAGTCACAGTTGGTCCAACACTTCAAACTAGAAATATGTCTTTTGGGTAAAATGTGGTTTTAGTTTCCATGACTTGCTAGCTCTTCTCTGTTTCAAAATAATATTCTCAAATAATCTTATTTCTACAAAGGTCAATTTTTTTCTCTTTTACATAAATGTTAATATTTTCCCTTAGTCCCTAGGAATGTTGATCTGTTTTGTTAGCCTTGTTTATACTACATGCAGATACAGAGACTAAGAATGTATACTTAATAAGAGCTTGACAGCTGCCAAAATGTTTTAAAAGAGAAATCTGTATTTCTCATTCTTTGTCATTAGTACCTTGTAGTGTGCTTGTTGGGACAAGGTGACTGACAGTAACAGGAAGGCTGTGGTCCCAGGGCACTAAGCTTTGTGATGTATCAGTCCAGATCTGGGGCCAATTCTGAGTGTGAAAATTAGAAAGTTACCTAAACTCTCTGCATTTTAGTTTTCTCATCTGCAAAATGAGGGTGAAAGAAATCTTCATACTGTCTTCCCTAAAATGAAGTACTACATATAAACAGCGTGGCATATGTCAAACAATCCAAAGAGACAACTATTCTATTTCATTATTTTTACAGAGTTCCAGAAAATAATATGGAGCAGATGGGTGAACGGGTGATCTTTGGATGGAAGAGCATCTGGTAACATGGTGACAAATGAAGCCATCCACCACACCATAAAAACTAACACGAGCCACCGTGAACAACAGAAAGGAAAAACACTTTGGATTGAGTTAAGTTTTGCCTCCATGATGTAATTGTTTTTCCAAAGATCACATGATATTTCCTCCAACAGCCTGTCCATAGCGGCCAACAGAAGTACCAAGAAATCTGGGCAGGAGACTTTGGTCACGTTAACTTTTGTTATCACTTAGTATTTTGCAATAAATGCTTACATCAAATTATAGCTTGTTGTTGCTTTGGGTTAAAGAGAAAAAGAATTGAGGGGTGTCAGTTTGATTTTATAGTTTTAATTTCTTAAAATATTGTAATTTCTTCCATTAATAGTTTGCTCTCCAGGGACCAGTATTTCTCTATCTTAGCATTCACAGTGATCTAAGCAAAAGGACATGGGACAGAATTCTCCAAGAAGCACATGATGAGGAAGGATGTTCCCATAATGGCTGTAACTGGTGCTCAACACCCTTTTTCTTATAGGTATTGATAACCTTCTAGACATAGTTGATAAATGAATGTGAATGCTATGTCAAACATATATAGAGAAGCACATTGCATTAGTAATTGAAAAAAGACTGTCTGGGTGCCCAGACTGTGTAAGATGGCATAGAGAGGAGGGGAAGTGCTCATTAATTTGATAGATGGAGAAATTTAAAAAAAAAACACTAATGTTTAATGATTTGTTTGAAGTTATCAAGCAAAAAAGAGCATCTTTAGTAAACTAAAAAATGTTTATTTCCAGAGATGTAGTTCTGTAAGATGATTTTGGGTATGTTTTCCTAAAATGAACAATAAATACTAACTATACATGCTCTCATCTAATCATTCCACTATATACTGTCATTCTGGCAAGATCATGTGTCTAATATAAAATTAATTCAAAGAGATATATATGAGATTTTTAAAAAGAAGATAAAACTTTGACGTCTCAGCATGGCTCTTCTGGAGTCAACACAATCAAGAAAAACAAGAGGAAAAACTGGAAACACTGGTAGATAACAGTCATTTGCCACAGAAACGCCACTATTAACCAAATCAATCTCAGATGTGGTGACTCAACAGTGACCCATGACAAGCCCCAAACAGGTTGCCTTAACCTTCATGGAGCACTGAGATACTCCCAATGTCCCCAGAAGACCCAAAACAATGAACTCCATCTGAGAGTCTGCAGGTAAGAGTCCCTACCATGGTGCATAAATCCACTGTCACAGAGTCCAACAGCAAATATCATTGCCTCTTCTCTGGTACGGCAATCACCCTGTTAATCAAAAGATAAATCATTGTGCATGTTCATAGGCAACTTGAGGCTTGAAGGACCTGATTTATAGTTTAAGGGACATTTCCCACACATTATGTAATTTTCCATAGTCCTTGTCTTAGCACTTAAGCACTCTATCAAATCAGCTTTCATTTCTATTTCTTTTCTATCATCAATGCTCTAATTTGGTGGTGTTTTTTATCCCTTCTCTAAATGAACATATTTTTTTCTGGAGTCATTCTGACATAAGCTGTTGCAGAATTTAGCTGCACTACACAGGAATTTCATGTTCTAAGGGTTTAAGGAGAGACCTTTTAATAATGAAAACTTTAATAATCAAAACAGAGACATTCTGTTGGGCTTTCAAGATCGAGTCTTGGGTTGGTTCATCTACAGCTTCGCTTTCCAAAGTTTCCAGCCTCTCCTATTTCTTTAGGTAATCCAGTTTCCTACAACGGCCTGGAGTCACTCAGTGGCTCTCTCGCCTTCCTAGGGTAACGCCAGCACATCCAACGTCTTTCACCTGTCCACAGAGCACCAGGATAAACTGTTACCTCTGGCTGTGTCAACTGTAACCCTAAACTGTAACTGTAGTCCACAAAAGCAAACTGAATATGTACCTGCAAATAGGCATCATATCTTCAACAATCCAGGTGTCTGATAAATGTTATACATTCATTTGAAAATTCATATTTATTCATTTCTAAATATCACACTGAGTTCAAAATACCACACATTAAAATCTCAAACAAAAAAAAATTTTCCTGCCTTCCATTAATTTGGATCTTGTGCAGGATTTGGTCATTTATAAAGTGGTGCCTAGTTAAGCATCATTATACAATTTAGTTAAGATTCTTAATTAGCCTGATTCTCTCAGAGAACTAGTTGCACATAAAAAGACCCTGAGCCTAGCTGGAGGATTCATAAGGACTCCTGTGAAAGATGATGCTGAGAATTTTACAGAAGATCTAAAAAGGAGCCCAACAGATCAACAGCTTCTTGAAGGCAGGAACCATCCTGCACTCGTCCTGATGTTTTGTTTCAATAGCTAGTTGAAGTGACAAGCTTGTGCTGAAAGCTTTAGCTATTTTGATTATTTAAATGTTATATTTCCAAGACTAATATATCATTAAAAGGAAAAGTGTATAAATGTAATCTGAAATAGTATAGTGAATATATATGCATTCTATCGATTTTGCATGAAATAGTTTTAAAACGTCAGTTATCTATTTTGTATAGTCCAGATTGACTCCGGTGTTGCTTGCTGATTTGTTGTCTAGATGATCTGTCCCTTCATGTGCTGATGACCCCTCCCGCTAGTCTACTTTCTGCCTTTTCAGTAGAATGCTTCCTTTATAAAATTGGGCATTCTGGCATTGGGTGTAAACGTATTTATAATTTCTACAACTTATTTTACTGACCCATTATTGTGGCCTTCTTCATCTCTTTGTGCGGTTTGTCTTTCTCCCGTTCACGTTCCTGTTTCTGATCCAAACCTAGCTTCTCTTGCTCATGCTCAGTTTCTATTCACATGGCGTACCACTTTTCCTACTTTCACTTTCCGTCTGTGTATCTGTGGGAGAGAAGTGCATTTCCTGTAGGCAGGTATTTCTTCCTCTTCACTTTGCACCCATTTACCACGTCCATATCTTCTAATTGGGGCTTCAATGGGTTTCCGGTCAAGGTTATTATTGGTGTGTAAACACTGCTGTCATTTTGTTAAATTTGTTTCGAGTATTCTTTATTCTATTCCTTCTTCCCTCTGCTTCCTAGCTGCCATGATGTCAGCAGCTTTGCTCCACGTGAGTTCCCGGATGTGGTGCCTCACCCCAGACTCAGAGGCAGGGGAAGCAAATAGCCATGGACTGGAAGCTCTGACTGAGTAAGTCAAAATAAACCGCTCCCCTTCTGAGTTGTTCAGCTCACAGTTTGTCACAGCGATGGAATGCTGACTAATGCAGTGAAGTCTGTACTGTTAGTCCAATGAGCGGAGCCCTCAAATGTGGCTTGGAAGTTTTCCCTTAGAGTTCTTAACATTTTCTCTTTGCCTTGTGTGCGTGCGTGCGTGCGTGCGTGCGTGCGTGCGTGTGTGTGTGTGTGTGTGTGTGTGTGTGTGTATTCACATCCTACAGCCACCTGTGTGGAGGTCAGAGGTCAATCTCAGATCCTTGCCTTACACTTTATTTCACACAAGGTCTCTTGTTTTTCACTGCTGTTGGTACCAGGCTAGCTGCCTTTAAGCTTATGGGGATTCCTCTGGCTTCACTTGCCATCTCCCATGAGGATGTGCTGAGCTTAGAGTCACATGTGATTCTGAGGATCCAAATTCTGCTTATTATGCTTGTGAAGCTAACACTTTACATTCTGGGCCATCTTTTTTACCTCGCTTTATACTTTTAAATTCTTGACTACAATATATCGTGGCACAGATGTCCCTGGCCATGTCTACATAGTGTCCTAAGAGCCTCCTACATCTGGATGGTCTTATCTTACCACAATTAGGGAGGTTGTTTGTTATTATTATACATTTTCCTTTCTTTTCTTTCCCTTTGGAGACACCAAAGATAAAATGTTTATTTCAGTTAATAACATGCAAAATACCTCAGGTGCTTTCTTTAATATTTTCTCCCCCCACTCCGTGTGTGTGTGTGTGTGTGTGTGTGTGTGTGTCTGTGTGTGTGTCTGTGTGTCTGTGTGTGTGACTGATAAATTCCAAAAGACACACAATTGGATTCAGCCTTCTTCTGTCTGCTCCCCACAGTCTGTCACTGAGGCTTTCAGCAGTGTTTTTGGTCTTATTGAGCTGATTTCCAAGGTTTCTGTTTGTTTCTTTTTCAAGATCACTATTGCTTTGCTGAATTTCTCATTCATAGCATACTTTGTTTCCCTCACCCTGTCCAATTCTCTCTTCTCTTTGAATCTCTGAGACTTTTATAATTATTATAATATAAGATTCTTTTGAATCTTATCAAGCACTTCATCAATACTGTTTTATTTAGGATCTGTTGCAAGAGGGTTATTATGCTCACTTGCACTTGTAGGCATGAGATAACCTCATTTTTTCATATTCCTGATGATGCTACATTGTGACTTAGGCGCATGGTGGGTCAATTATCCATGCTGCTTTTGTGAGACAGCTCCCCCACACACTCACACATCAACGGCTTTCTCCTGAAGACGTGCCTTGTGAGGTGTATGCAATCCCGTCCTTGTGTCCAGTTGAGCTCTGTAACGCAGTCCTCCTATACTATGCATGCACTATGCATAGGGCCAATAGCTTCTTTTGACTGTAATTAGTGTGATGCTACATTAGCTACTTTCATTGCAGTGACCAAAATGCCTTGCATGCACAGCTTAGGTTCATGTTTCCAGGGCTTCAGTCCACGCGCTTAAGCAGGACATCACGGCTGTGAGCACACACGCCAAAAAACTTCTTCATATCATGTCAGACAGAAAGCAGAAAATGTCATACAGAAAGATGCCAAGACAAAACACAGCCCCCAGTGACCCACTTCCTCCAACTGAGTTCCACCTTCTGCCTTTCACGACCTCCCAATCACACCATCATACAATGATCCATCAGAGGATTGATTACATCAAACAGTTGGGACCTAACTGTCTCTGGAGATTGGCCACAGACATACCCAAAGGTACTCTTCACTAATCTAATCTCCATCCCTGCAGGTTAGCAATCAATATTAACCAGCACAGAGGTCTCTGGGAGCCACATAGAGTCAGGGCCACTCTAACATACCACAGGGTATAGCACACAGCAGAGGGTGTGCAGTGCCCATCTTGTGGATGTGACAGCTGTGGGAACGTTGACAAGATTTCCTCAGGCACCACAGGAGAGAGCTCTGCCACTGGCAATAGCCTCTAACACTGGCAGATAAAGAACAGCAGACACTTGGCACAGCAGACTCCGGTGCCCAGCACTGGGGGAGGCGACATCGAGAACCTGACTTGATCCTAGTCCCAGCGATAGTGATGGCCCACATATGGCTGTCCAAAGGCAGAGGAGGAGGCAGACAAGGGTGGTGTCCCTCTCCTAGCACCCACTACCCCCAGTTTCAGGGGTAGCTACCACCTCCATACAACCTTCAAAAATCACATTAGTTGCAAAATTTCAATTCTTGCCCTAAATTTACAGATTGCCAAATAAAATTATATGCCAACCTATCACTTCTATATGCTAATCAAATTATAAAACAACACTTTCACTATTTGAAAGAAACACAGATTTTTCTATTTCTACTTCAATAATTTCATTAAAGGTTGATAAAATGTGACTTGATATAGCTTGAACACTCCAAAAACCATGTTTAAGATTAATCCTGTTTTGAGGTCTTAATAGGTTAGAAACAATCAGACAATGGTGGCACATGTCTTTAATCACAGAGGCAGAGGCAAGCAGACCTCTGAGTTCAAGGCCAGCCTGGTCTACAGAGAAAGTTGCAGGACAGCCAGGGCTACACAGAGAAACCCTGTCTCAAAAAACCACCAAAAAAAAAAAAAAAAGAAGAGGTTTGAAACATAAACCAACTGCTTTGGAATGTGCTCAGGATTAGATGAGGTCATCAGAACAGAGCAACCTAATTAACTACTGGTGGTTTTATGAAGAGAGGGTGGATGTGCAGTACACACATGCACACACATCATAGTCTCTTGCCATGTGGTGCTCAGCTATCTGAAGACTCTGCCAGCAAGATGGCCATCATCAGACATCAGTCTTGGACATGAGCTTCTGACCATGAGGTAAAGTAAACTCCTTGTTCTCTTTAGTGTACCCAGTCTGTGGTATTGTGCTTTTAGCAACTGAAAACAGACAAAGAAAGGACCTGAAAACCAGTGCACGAGAATGATGATTGCAAGTCTTTTAAATATTAAAGGTAAAATCAAGCCAAATGGATTTTCTTGAGAAGTAGTTCATGAGATGTATAATTTAAGGCCCTAAAATAGTTTGAAAAGAATAATTTCTCCAAGAACCTCTGGTGTCTGCACGGAAAGCTTCAGCTGAGCAACCTCCGTGCCATTGCAACTAGTCTTTAATCTACTTGATTTCTCTGGCAACTTGTATGTTTTCTTAATTTTAATTTTAATTCCTCTTGAGCTATAGTTTCTGTTTTTAACTTCCAAATTTCTTTCTACGAGGAAAAAAAAATCCTCAGAGGCAGAGGAAGTTCTCGTCGACACATAATTTCCTGGTTTGGACGGTGCACGGTAGATGCAGAGTATTTTCCACTGCACATGGGTACACTCCCTGGGCCGACAGTCTCTCCTCTCAGAGTCCTCGTCACATTCTTAGGATGTTTCTCTTCCTTCCTCCAACAAACCCATACAACTACCTGCTACCTGCCAGACACTAGCACCCCAGGAATGATCCACCAATCCAACCTGGGCGTGGCCTGGTTTCAAGTTTAACCTTTCCAAGTACTGCCTGGCTAGAGCTGTTCCCACTCCACTCTTCACCCACTTCCCTTCAGAGATCGCCTTTCCAGAAGGCATGGAGACTAGGAGGACAAGACAAGGACTTTGAAACCAGACACCACTGAATTTGAATTGTATGCTATGTGACTTTTGGCAATGTAGTTAACCTCTCTGAAACCTAATCTTCCTGGACATAAAATGCAAATAATAATTTCTTGTGCATTTTTCAACAGATTGTTTATAACAAATAAAGGCCAGAATATAGTAATTACTAATAAATGAAAAACAATAATTCTATAATAATATTTTTCTGTACCTTGGAAAAGATTGATCAGCCAATAAATGTAGACATCTATATAAAGTGTTAGTAACAGCTTTCCACGAATGCCATCTAGATGCATCTTTGCCTGTGGCTAATGTGGTTCATCTAATAAGTGCCACATGGTGGGGGCATGATGGCTTGGGAATGTAATCCCAGCACTCACAAGCTGAGGCAGGAAGACAGTGAGTTCAAGGCCTGCCTAAGCTACATAGTGAGATAATTTAGAAAAGAGAGAGAGGGAGAGAAATACCAAAGAGACATTTAGCTACTATTTGTGTTTTGTATGTGTGCATGGATACGTGTGGGTGTGGGGACATGTGTCCATGTATGTATGGAGGCCAGAGGTAACACCAAGTGTCTTTCTCTATCACACTCTACCTTATGGTCTGAGACAGGGTCTCTCACTGCAGGTGGAGACCAGCAATTGACTGGGCTGGCTGACCAGCCTCCAGGACAGTCCTACCTCCATCTCTCCGCTGGCGTTGCAGGTGCCTGATGGCATGTCCAACTCTTCACACAAGTGCTAGAGATCAACTCTTCACACAAGTGCTGGAGATCAAGTCTTCACACGAGTGCTAGAGATCAAGTCTTCACACAAGTGCTGGAGATCAAGTCTTCACACAAGTGCTGGAGATCAAGTCTTCACACAAGTGCTGGAGATCAAGTCTTCATGCTTGTGAAGCAAGCACTCCCCTTACCTATTCCCACCAGAGTTCCCACAGGTTTCATCTCTCCAGCACTGGCTACAGGCTTTGTATCTCAAGATCAGACCTGATTCACTTCTATACATGTTGTAAAATGCATTTCATACCTGTAACATTCTAGAAAGGCATTGATTACAAATAAGAGCGACAAAATTGATCAAGAGTTTAGCAGAAACACACACACAAAAGAAGTCCAAGCAGGATTCAGAAACCAAGAAATGCTGTCACTCATTCAATCAAGTTCTGGTTATCAGAAAGTCCACACAAAATATCTCCTACAGGAGCTGGAGAGATGACTCTGCAGTTAAGAGTTCAGTTCCCTGCATGGTGGCTTGCAACCACCTGTAACTCCAGTTCAGGAGAATCTAATGCCCTCTTCTGACCTCCGCAGGCACCATGCATGCATGTGGCATAGATACATACATGCAAGTAAAATATTCATGCATATAAAATAAAAATAAATAAATCTTTAAAAAATATATACCCTATTTCCAAAACACTGGAAATACAGAGATGATCCAGGCATGATCACTGTCAAGATATTTCGCACCAAAAATACCTACCCCAATTAATTAAGATGAGTGACATGATGGAAGTTAAGTGAAGAGAGTGGGCCCCCAGAATTGAATACTGGTAACTTTGTAAGGAGAGCAATAGTAGTAAAGGTGTGTGTATGTGAGTGTGTGAGTGTTTGTGTGTGTGTGTGAGTGTGTGTGTGTGTATACATTCTTACAGAAGCACAAAAGAGGAAGTGCCCTTCAGCTAAGCAATGCTTAAGGTAAAGCTTTCTGGAAAAGATACCTGCGCTGTATGAGGGAAAACAAATTGCCAAAACTATGCAGGTAAAGAAAAAAATTATGCACTGAAAGAAAACCAAACAGCTTGGAGAGAATAATCCAGCAGGCAGTGTTACTAGAACATCAAAGGTGTGTGAAGACTGATAAGAAATGGGTGAAGGATGGCAGAGGACAGGAGGCAACAGGCTTTCCACTGTGCTGAGAAGCACAGTCTTCGTTCTGGCAGAGGCACATTGAAGGGCTATATGGAAGGAGCTGGTTCCCAGAGCTCACTCTGGCTGTGGTGAGAAGACAGACTGTGGCTGGAACTAGTCGAGAGAGGGTACCAGAGAACCACAGACTGAGACTGTGTTCCACAAATCCAAGAGAGGGACAACAGCTGTCTGAACTGGGCAAAGAAATACAAGGACAAGTTTCAGAAATAGTTAGAAGGTAAGGGAACAGGCTACTTACACAAGCATGAACAGGTAACAAAGGAATAAACAAAGAGTCAAATGTTGGTCTCTGACCAATGGCTTTCCAATACAGAAAGTAGTTACCAGTGCTAGGAGAGTGAGGATATTGAAACTCCTGGTTTGCCATTTGCAAATCCATGTCTTTTAGTTGCCAAACCAGGGCCATCTGAGCACTAAAATGTTTCAAATTATTAAGAAAACTGCACCTTGGGGATAGCCACGTAGCCAGGCATAAGTGATGCACACCTCTAGCTTTTTGCTTTCTTCCTACCAATTCATAAATCACTCAATGAAGATATAAGACAATATCCACAAAAATCATTTGAGAATCTTGAATAAAATGATAACTGGTTTTAATCATAGTATTGTTTTACTAGCTTACTAAACAGTGAATGGAGTTAGCTGTTTGGTCAAGATGGTTGAGGTGCTTGTCCTACTGGCAAGTTCCTTGTCAACGAAAAAGTGGGTCTGCAATTACATAAGAAGCAAACTTCTTAGATATAGGAGCTTGACAGAATCAAAGTTTAAAGTGAAAATATCCAATCAGATAGCTTTAACTAGTAATGAGTTGCGAGAAAATTTGTAAGAGATTAAAATACCTATCAAAAATTGGTTGACGCAGCATTCTCCAACATCAATATTCATACTCTTGGCTGGGCATGATGGCACAACCCTATAATCCCATCAGAGGCAAGGGAATCAAAAGTTTGAGGCCAGCCTGGGCTACATGACAAGACCATGTCTCAAAAAATTTTTTTAAATAGTACTATTGGATGAAGATATTCTAAACAGTCAGTGTTTTAAAACATTGATGTGTTAAATGTCAGCCAATAGAAAAGTGATTAAAGTGGGTGCAAATGTGTTTTGGGGGATGATGGAAATATTCTAAACCTAGACTTAAATAAACATTACACAGCTCACTAGATATACTGAGCCACATTGATCTGTGCACTTATACAAGTGAATCTCATGGCACATAAATCACATTACCAGTAAAGAGAAGCCAATAGAGTAAAGCAGTGTTCAAATCGAATGCAAATCTTTACTCTGTGTAAAGAAGGAAGTAGCCAACAGGCCCACTGGGTCCTCACCGCCATGGACTGGCTGAAGATAGTCACAGGCCTGCCCAGCACCACAAGGCACTGGGTGGGTAGATGCCATTGTGATGAGTAAGTACATGGTGAAGAAATGGGTGAGAAAGAGAAGTGGACCAGCTCATGTGCTGTAGAAAGAGACAGAGCTGAAGAGACAAAGGTTGTAAGGAGCAGACTGATGGGAGTGGCCTGTTTGCCACCTGGGGCCAGGGTGACTTCAGGGCCCAAGCTGCTGCCAAGGGCCGTGTCTGGATCCATGGTCCTGCTGCAGCTGGGGTTTATGCTGATCTCTGTGGCCCAAGATAACACAGGGGAGCATCGGAACCATGTGTGTTGAAATCCAAGGGCCATGCTGAGCCAGCTGGTCCTGGGAGAAAAGGCCCTGCCCCTCACTGACCACTGCAGTAGAAGAAGAGGTCCCACACCCCTCACCACAGGTGTGGGAAAGCCATCCCCAATGGCATGGGCATAGAAGAGCTGATTCTGTCCCAGAGGCCCAGACTGACCAAATCAGCTACCACCCAGATCCACACCCAGGGCTTTGAGTTAGCCCATCCCATCCATGACTTGTCAGAGTGCATGAAGGGACTGATCCTGTAGAACCATGGCTGTGGGATCTCCATGACCCCACATAACAGCAGGATACCCCAGAGGGGTTTTGGTGAGGGTCCCGTGTTGATGGTGTACCAGAAGCCAGAGGCCTTGAAGCAGACCAACGACTCATTGCAATGAATATTTGCTAAAGCAGGGTAGATGAAAGGGTAGACTGTCTGACACACCACAGCTCCCAGTGCCACTAAAACAAATGAAGAAGTGTTGGAGGGGCAGGAAAGATGGAGGAGTGAGGTGGTTTTTTTTGTTTGTTTTGGTTTGTTTTTAATTAATAGTTTTTTAATTTTGCTTTGGGGGCATGCTATGGGGGTGAGGGGTGGATACAGAGGGACTAGGAAATGAGTGGGATTCAGGTGCATGATGTGAAATTCCCAAAGAATCGATTAAAAAATATGTTTAAAAAATAAAGAAAGAAAAGAAGGAAGTGGCCACCGGAGGAACACAGGCCACAGTCTCTTGTGTAAAGTAATAGTGATCTCAATCCTGGAGAGATGACAAGCACATCTGTCTCCTTTCTTACCTGACATAGCACCCTTCTATGTTTATGTCATCAACTCATAGATAGGTAGATAGGTAGGTAGATAGATAGATAGATAGATAGATAGATAGATAGATAGATAGACAGATAAATTATATCTAGATAAAAGACAGATAGGTGATATCTAGATAAAAGACAGACAGATAATATCTAGATAAAAGACAGACAGATAGATGATAGATACATACATAGATGATAGATAGATAGATAGATAGATAGATAGATAGATAGATAGATAGATATAGATAGATAGATAGATAGATAGACAGATAGATAGATAGATGACAGATAAATTATATCTAGATAAAATACAGACAGATGATATCTAGATAAAAGACGGACAGATAGATGATAGATACATACATAGATGATAGATAGATAGATAGATGACAGATAAATTATATCTAGATAAAAGACAGACAGATAGATGATAGATACATACATAGATGATAGATAGATAGATAGATAGATAGATAGATAGATAGATAGATGATAGATAATAGGTAGATAGATGATAGATAGATAGATAGATAGATAGATAGATAGATAGATAGATAGAT